>PVJA010040429.1:0-18523 GCA_004027025.1 Myocastor coypus | reverse complement strand
TTTTTTTTTTTTTTTTTTTTTTTTTTTTTTAATGGCCAGCTCAGCCTGCCCTGGGGGTGGGGCTGGCACAGCATGTGGTGCCGGGGATCAAACCGTGGTCCCTGCGCCCCAGCCCTCATTTTGTAGTCCAGGATGGCCTCAAATTTGCTGTGATTTTCCTACCTCAGACTTCTGAGTGCTGAGATTACTAGTTCATCGGTTTTTAAAAAGACCCAAAAGATATATATCGTTGTACTTCCTGAAGAAATTTTTCCATAGTTAAAAATAAAATTGAGCCGGGTGTGGTGGCGCACGCCTGTAATCCCAGCACTCGGGAGGCTGAGGCAGGAGGATTGATGCGAGTTCGAGACCAGCCTGGGCTACAAAAGTGAGCTCAGGACCAGCCTCAACTGCATAGTGAGACCCTGTCTTAAAAAGACAAAAAAATAAAATAAAATAAAATAAAATAAAATTGAATTTAAGGGCTGTTATCTGATTGTGGCTTATTAAATCCTGTGCTTCTCAGTGGTGTTGGATACATTCTTTTTCAGCTCATTAATAGTTTTTGGACATGTGAATTATTTTATACTTTTGCTATAAGATTTTCAAACAGGGCCAGCATGATAGCTCAGCAGACTGAGCATCTGCTTAGGCAAGTGCAGGGACCAGGGTTCAATTCCAGTTATGCCACAGGGGCTCCACCCCTGTGTGTGTTGAGCCAGCCACTGAAACTAGCTGTCGTGGTGCATGTCTGTACTCCCCGCACTGGGGAGGCTGAAAACAGGTGGATCACTATGAGTCTGAGCTCACAGTGCAGTGAGACCCTGTACCAAATACATTCTTTGAAGAAAAAAAAAAGATTTTTCAAACAGCTCTCTACCTTTAATTCATAACTTTTTTACTCTGCTTCATAATGTTCTTCTAATAGCTCGTTCTTTCAGCCCTGTGATATCAACATGTACAGCGAGTATTTACCTTGACAAGCTCTTGTCTCAGAACCCTAATCAATCTTTTATTATGTTTATAATAAAATCCCATTGGTGAATTCAAGGGTTGAAAGTAATGCAGTTTTAATGAGTTAGCACAACTACACGGTCCTTCTACAACGGCAGGATGCACATGCTAAATAATTCACAAATAGAATTATTAAAGAGATCAGATGTTTATAGGAGGCTCTTCAAATATAATTTCCACAGGTCTGTAAACAGGGAAGTTAGACATAAATAACATGATTAATAAAATGCTACCCTTGTTTGGACTGTGATGCTGAAGTGTAATAAAAATTTATCGTTTGGTAACACATAAAGTAGTAACCAAATAACATCAGTAGCCAACACATTTCCAGAATACTATGCTATTTCTCAGATGACACTATTTTATTTCACTTAGTCATAAAATCATGGCTACATAGGCATTAAATTCTATAAATGATTTTCAGAAGCTTTAAAAAATTCTTTAAAAATTGTTATACATTTCAAGTACTTAAGGAAAAAGAGCACATAGTGCTTGAGAACAATCTTAGTTTTTTCATTATAAGCAGATTTTTGGTTATTAGTCAGTAGTGAACATAAAATATTGATTATTCAGAAATTAGTAGTGTATATTTGAAGCCTGCATATAAGAACTATTGCTGTCATTTGTGAAAAAATGTCCAGCGTTGGTGTATATTTATAACTGTCTGCCATGTTATGGGCAGTAGGTTCTAGGTATGTAGAAAGAGAAAATAAGGCTGTCATCCTCAAGATTCTCAGAAGCTTGAGATGAACAAAAGCCAACAGCGTAGTCACAGGAGTGCTGTAGTCGAAGGGGACTCTGAAAGCTATGGTAGGGCCTTCATGGTATCAACATGGACCAGGTACTCAAAACACATTGTCAGTGGATACATGGGTGGGTGAGTGTGTGGTTGGATGGATGGATGGATGGATGGGTGGGTGAATGGGTGGACGGGTGGGTGGGTGTGGATGGATGGATGGGTAGATGGATGGATAGATGGATGGGTGGGTGAATGGGTACATGGGTATGGGTAGATGGGTGTGGGTGGATGGATGGGTGGATGGATGGATGGATGAATGGGGGTGGGGGTGGATGGTTGGGTGGGTGGATGGATGGGTGGATGGATGGATGGATGAATGGGGGTGGGGGTGGATGGTTGGGTGGTTGGGTGGATGGGTGGATGGATGGATGGGCAGGTGGATGGATGGATGGATGGATGGATAGGTGGGTGGATGGATGGATAGATGGATGGGTGGGTGAATGGGTAGATGGGTATGGGTAGATGGGTGTGGGTGGATGGATGGGTGGATGGATGGATGGATGAATGGGGGTGGGGGTGGATGGTTGGGTGGGTGGGTGGATGGGTGGATGGATGGATGGGTAGGTGGGTGGATGGATGGATGGATGGATAGGTGGTGGATGGGTAGATACATGGATGGATGGGTAGATGGATGGATGGATAGATGGATGAATTAAAATTAAAAGCTTTTAAGTTTTAACTAGCAGAAGGGAAAATGAAGGGGAAGGAATTCCAGAGAGAAGTAATATAAGGCTTAAATACATGAAAATGCAAATGAGATTGACAAATTTGCAAACTCTGAGGAGTATAGGATGTGATCAGCCAAGATGAGCTATAAAACTGGTTTTTACTTGCAGCATATTTTATATAAGTCACTTAGACATTACCCCAAGGATGGTGAGTCATGAAAGATTTTTAATCCATTGAGTACCAGAGTCAGACCTTATTTTAGAAGGACCATTCTGACAGTAATATCGGTGCTTACCTAATAGGAAGGGAAAGCATTGTCACCAAGCATGTATCCTCAGAAAATATTTATAAAGCCTATGAAAAAAATATATTGATGTGAAACAGAAGGTGGAGGGTAGTTACCATTTTATAAAGTGTTGTCAGGTTAGCCACACTGATAAAATGTTATTTAAGCTACAACCCCAAGAAAGTGAAAGAGTAAACCATGCAACTTCCTAGGAAAGGCTTGAGGGTGGGAATGTTCTTGAAATAGTTCTAGAAACCACAAGGATGCCATTGTGTCCAGAGCAAAGAAATCAGTAGGACATGTAAATAAATAAATAAGTAAAGGACAGATTTTGGCTTCTATTTGATTTAAAATTGCTAACAGATATATGGATTTTTTTTTCACTTACACTTTTAAGAATCACTCTGGTGACTGTACTGGGAATAGTATGCTAGGGCTTCAACAGACACCAGGGCTCAGCGCTTGCCATGATCCAAATAAGACACGATAGGAGTGTATGAGCAGAGAAAATAGAAAGTGAGGAACCAAGGATGTTGAGCTATAATAAAGGAGGAAAAAAATGGCCAAGAAAGGCACAGTTTGGGTTAGAAAGACACGTAGTTAACTCTGAGAAATGGTGAAGGGGACAGTCAACCAGCATTGATGATCTGTGCTATGATAGAATGGATTCTAGAATGCTCTTGCATCTTTAAGTCCACTCCCTGAAGGACAGGAAGAAAATGATTTGTTTTAGGAAAGTGGATAGTGAAAATTGCCTGGTCTTGAGGAATTGGGGTACCTACAGGCTGCTGGAGTGACAGAGAAAAAGAAGCAGTTGCATAACCTCTCTGCAGAGCAAGACAGAGAGAATAAATGGGAATCCAGCATGTTCAGAAGCCACTTGAGACTGTGACTGTAAGTGAGATTGGCCATGTGTACAGTAAGAAGCTAGGAAACTAGGCACTGAATCCTAGAAAACACTAGCTCTTTTAAAAATCAGGTTACTCAATAAAAAGAAATGGTCAGTTTTTTTAAAAGCAACAGAAGAGACAAGTATAATAAGGATTCCATTGAATCTAGTTAGATGGGGGCATCTTCAGTGGATGGTAATAGCCACAAATTTAAGTTATGACAGACTGAAAAGTGGTTAGTAAAGGAGTCTACACAGTGAGTATGGCCTCCTTTCAATACATTGGCAGTGCAGTAGATGCAGACCCAAACGCAGGCTAGAGTGCGTATTTTATTTTATTTTATTTTGCTTTGCCTTTAAAGCTAGGAGAGGGCTGACCAGATAGACCCGATAGACCCTATACCAAATAAATAAAAAAGTAAAGATGGAAGAGACTTAAGCTGAGGTTTAGATGGTTCTGCAATAAATATAAGCTAAATGCCAGGTGGAAACTTTAAGGTGAATTACAACCATAGGACACTTATCACGTGTCTACAGCACTTCACTATGTGATTTTTAAAACACAAACTTGAAAGTTCCTACAACTGGCCTGCCTTAGCAATAGTGGTTGTATAAGTTCAAGAAAAAAAAGGCAGTGTGCACGCCCTGCAGCTGCCATCCCATCCCAAGTGCCAGTCAAAGGGTCTTCTTACTAATGGGTACTGCAATAAAAAGGCAAGTTTAGGCATGCATTCGAGAAGGTCAAATCTATAATTATATTCTTGACATTTTACCATATGAACTTTAATAAATGAGTCATAATAAAATTCCTGCTAGTCAAATTCTAAATTCTAAGAGAATTCTTTTATCTTTGAGTATGGAAATATTTTTAAAAGACAGTGAAGCTACTATATAGTTACAAGGACTAACTGGTTTGCCTCACAAGCTCTGGCCCTATGTTATTTCCCTAGAGATTATCCTTTATTCTTTACTCTTGATTGTATTTGGTTCCTTACTACTGTAGACTGATCAGGCCCACAACCTCCTAAATGAGTATATGGCAAATAGCTTGAATAAATTCTCTGGGCATAAAGCTAAAGAGCTCCACCAGACAGCCCAGACATACTTATTTGGTTTCAAACAAAGTAACGGGATACTGAGGCAAGGTAGAACCTGAGCAGGACCTTGGGAAGTCATTCAAAGACTTCTCCAAGCAGTAAATTTTGCCAGTTAGGCTGCCTTGATAGCTCAGCAGACTAAAGTACCTGCTTAGGCAGAACTCAGAGGCCAGGGGTCAAGAATAGTCAATAACCAGGCCATGCAAAGGTTAGATTGCTGGTCACAAACGGACATCTGGCCATGTTGAAAAAGTTCCTACACACAGTGCTCAGAAGTCAAGATGGCCCCACAGCTGAGGCCATTGAGGACAAGAGCTTCTGGTACTCCCTATTCCAGAGCAAGAAAGACACCAACCTTCGAGATCACACAGTCCTTTCAACCGGCAATCCTTTTTTCTGTATTTGAGACAGGGTCTACAGGGTCTTACTATGTAGATTAGACTCATAGCAAGTCTCCTATTTTCAGCCTCCCAAGCACTGGGATTACAGGTGTGTGTCACCACGCCCAGTTTCAATCTCCATCTCAGTGCCCCCCAGGGATAAGGCCAGCATGGCACCCTGGGGATCAAAGCATGGTCCCTGCATCTGCCTAAGCAGGTGCTTTAATCCACTGAGCTATCTGGCTGGCCCTAAATTTGACTACTCTTTTTTTTTTTAATTTTATTAGTTTTAAAGAGAAAAAAATAACAATGAGACAGTTTCAAAACAAGTTAGTAGATGACCACAATGATTAATGCAATGCATATTGTTGTCTTCATAGTAGTTGCTCAGAGTACAAGATGCAGATATGATATCTTTTATAAACATTGTTAGTATAAATATTTCTTCTCATTGAACTAAGAGAAAGTAGCTGTATGTATAGTCCAAAAGTCCATAATAGTAGTGGGTTATCTGCAGAACTAGCAATGTGGGAAGCTGTTGACTTAAGCCTTTTACAGCTCAGCATATTAATATGGCTTTACTTTTATACCTTGTGGTTAAACTTTTCTGCTTCATGGTTAAGGCCAAGTTAAAGCAAGACCTATATAACAAAACATGTAACTTTTGTATCTGATAAGGTCAGTCATATCCCCTCAGGATTTACTTGAAGCCATGTACAGCATTTTGTAGAACTTTTAAAGGAAATGTGAGCTTTTTTTTTTTTTTTTTTTTGGTGGTACCAGGGATCCAACTCAGGACCTTGTGCTTGCCAGGCAAGCACTTATTCCACTGCACTATCTCCCCAGGCCCTGTCTATTCTTATCTATAAAGTTTCATACAATAACATTTTACTATAAATTCAGCTAACAAGTGAAGTAAAGTATGAACAGGTCATTCTTCCAAGACATTGTGGATGGCGTCTATTTAATTCTGTAACAAAAACCTAGCTCTTCCCTCTAAGTGAACTGTTGGCTTACTGAGATTTGGCAGAAAAAGTTGCCTGCTGCACAGGAAGCAGAAGAGCTGCCTCTCTTCCAGGGAACACATTCCAAAGAGGATGCTACCATCCGCCTTCTACTTCCCTTTGCTTCTGCTCTTTGCAGGGAGAAGGAAGCAACTCTTTAAAGTCATATCTTTTGTCTGAGATGCCAGAGCCACAGTCACTGCCCTTTACTCTTCTGTAAACTAGAGAAATCTAACTTTCTCTTATAAAGTCCCTTTGCTGCCTACACAAAGAATTCCAGACTTTGTGAAAGCATCATGGTGGGGATTGATCTACTTGGTTCTTACTATAAATTTCGCACAGACCCAGTGGAAAGGACTCTGGCTACCATAGCATCCAATTTCCTACATGATGTCTTGAAATAAAATCCCAGTCTAATTCTGTTCCCCCTTTTCACAGCTAAACATAGGGTGCACCAGTCAGTTCAGCAGCACAGCCCCGGTCCTCCTCCAGTACTCCCATGATGCTGGGATGTCCTGGTTTCCGGTGAAGGAGGGCTGTTTCCCAGCTTCTGTGAGCAAAGGATGCGAAGGGAACTCCAGAGAACTGAGCGAGCCTACTGTGTATCACACGGGGGACTTCGAAGAATGGACAAGAATCACAATTGTTATCCCAAGGCCTCTTGCATCCAGGTAGGGTAACCCTTCTTTATGTGATACAGCTGCCATTTCCTGGGAATACTTAATTGTCTCCATGTGTTCATTTCAAGTATCTCAATAACCTAAAAAAAAAAAAAAAAAAAAAAAAAAAAAATTGTAGTCTGACTGTTCTTTATTGTAGTCTGACTGTTCTTTATCCAACATAATTCTTGAGAAAAAAAAGTCTGCTAGTGGGAGACAGACAGACAGACAGACAGACAGACAGACAGACATAGAAAGAAGTATTAGCATCTCTCACACACTTATGAGTAAGCCACATGTACTCATTTTCCCATTAATTCATTTTTTAAAAAACATTTACTGAATACCTGCTGTGTCCAGTACTGTGATGAGCTCTGAGTATAGAGCAATGAGCTAAAAATATTAAAGACTAAGAGAACTGTAAAGTGTCATTATGTGTAGCTTTCGCTCCATATAGATTTTTAATCATTTAATGCCACCTTATCTGGCTTGGATATCTAGCGTTGTACGTGATCTCTTTACATGACTGATAGAACAGTAAGACAGTAGAGAAAAAGATTAAAAATCAATTGATGGAGGAATGAGATGAAAGGACAGGGAATTTGGAGTGAACCAGTTGTATTAATAGAGGAATTAATTTAACTCTTAACTTCCTGGCAGCTACAACAAAAGGGGGGAAATATAGGATAATTGAGTTCTTGTTGTTGATTAAAAATAAAGCAAGAGGACACATGCTGTTTTTTAAAGAAGAGATACGCTTTTTCTCAGTCTCAATATTCTAGAATAAATGTGTAGCATCTTTGGATTAGATAAAATAGGTAACAGAAAGATCCATATTTTTAATTTCTGCATTTTACAAAAGAAGAAAGACTTTTCAAAGATTTTCTAAATTTGTCGAGTGGACATTTCTTAACTGAACCCAGGAACATAGCATTAATTGTGACTCAGGCCATTACGACTCAAAGCTGAGATGGTGGAGGTCTGTTGGCATTTCTTCTGATGGGGGTGTGCTGGTTCAGAACTGGGGTGCTCGGTAGTGGCAGGCAGCCATATTCCAGGTTCCTTATCTCCTGGAACAAGGTAGGATTATATTTCCCTGTACCCTTTAAAGTCTGGCATGAAGCCGGGCATGGTGGCGCACGCCTGTCATCCCAGCACTTGAGAGGCTGAAGCAGGAGAATAGGTGTGAGTTTGAGACCAGCCTGGGCTACAAAAGTGAGCTCCAGTCCAGCCTGAACTGCATAGCAAGACCCTGTCTCAAAAAGACAAAAAAAGAAAGAAAGAAAGGAAGGAAGAAAGAAAGGAAGGAAGGAAGGAAGGAAGGAAGAAAGAAAGAAAGAAAGAAAGAAAGAAAGAAAGAAAGAAAGAAAGAAAGAAAGAAAGAAAGAAAGAAAGAAAGAAAGAAAGAAAGAAAGTCTGGCATGGCATAATGAAATGTGCATAGACGCGAGTCACATGACCCTAAGATCCCGCATGTGCCTGGCCATGCTCCCTGCTTTGTAGAAATACAATTATAGCGTGTTTCCTTTCTGCCTGGCCCCTGGGTATCTGTGGTAAGCAGACCTCCTCATGTTGAGCTACAAGGTGGAGGGTTGTTTGTTAACACAGCATTCTCTATTTCATCCTGACTGGTATAATGATAAAAGCTCAGAAGCCATAAAAATGGCTGATCTATGAAGTTTTTAGAGACCATTTTGTCTGTGACATTGATCATCAAACTTACTATACACCATTAAACTAGGCAAACTGGATGTGTCGTCAATCTCCATCACTACTTAGACATGCATACTCCAAAGCTTTACACCACAGCTGTTGGTAGACAGATTTTCAGAATAGAAAAGGTACTTCTTTGGTCAAAGACATAAAAATTTCTGTCCTAGTCTGATAAACCTTGAAGGGTAATCTTTAGATAACAGCTCTTTCAAGCAATAACTCTTAAGCTACTTCAATGAGTAGGCCCCAGTCAATTCCTTTGTCTTCATTTGTCAGTGTTCTTTGTAGTTTATCAAAGAGAGACTCAACCACTTTAGAGATTTCATGCGGAGGTGGGAGAGTTAATGAGTCTATCACTTTTAAGGAACCTCAAGAATTTAACTTGCAGCCTTCTTTAGTTAGAATACAGATCTAAAACTGCACTCAAGAAATGCACAAAGGTAAATGCTTAAGGAAATTCAAATCAGGTAGTTTGTACTTCTTATATGGCAGTGTGAGGATGGGCAGTTCAACGTCAACAACTCAGCACTGCCATTCTAAGCACATGACTCCCATCCTTGGAGCCAAGACTTGCCATCTCTTAACCAATGGGAAAAGGAACCAAGGATGCATCACTGTGTTTCTTTTTTCAAAAGCCAGCCTTCTTCTTGGTTTACGTTCCTTAGCAAAGCCTGTGATAATATTTGCATAGTTATCTTCTGCCATGCAGCATACCTCTCCAAAGCTTAATGGCTTAAAACAGTGGTGCATTTCTCTCTCATGAGGTCTGGGGCTCCCTGGGGAGCTCTGTGCATCTCTCTCACAGCCTGCATCTGACAGCTGTCTTCAGTTGGCGAGCGGGCTTCAGGGCTCAGCTGGATCTTCTCTGTGTGGACTTCCCCCCAACGCTCTATAGTTGAGTGGTTTCAGAATTCCAAAACAACCAAGGTATCTGGAAGCTTTGTCTAGTGTGCTATATTTATTGATCAAAGCAAGTCACAAAACTAGTCAACATTCAGAAGATGAGGACGTAGACTCCTGTTTTGACAGGAAGTGCATTGAAGTCACACTGCAGAGAGGGGTATGTGTCGATGGGAGAGGGATGACTAATAACTCAGTGTCAGCTCCCCTGGCTCCAGTGACTCACACCTCTCTGCTGCAGATGAATTTGCTCTCCTCTAGGACTCCCCAGAGCCTCAGCCCAACAGCTTCAGTTGTTCATCCCAGTCTTACTATCTCTACCTATGGAGACAAGTTATCCACCCTACCATTCCCAAAATAACACAGTGAGACAATGACAGAACAATCACTCACACAAACAATAAACACCACCAGGGATGAAAGGCAAGAAGGCTGGAAAACAGAAAGGGAGAAAGACAAGAGGGGAGGAAGGAGCCACCAGCCCATAAGGATTCTGAAAGCCACCAGGGGGCTGGTTCCTTGGTCTCCCTCCCTGCAAGCAAGGTCCAGTACCAGAAAGTTCCCTTGAGGAAGACAGCTCTCCCCAGCAGTGCCTGTGTGACCCTCTGTTCTTCTCAACTCCTGTTTCTACCTGCTAGGCCTCGCTCTCTGAGCCATCGTTCCTTTACCATAAGAATGCCTCTGGGTCCGTAGCCAGCCGGGGGTCTCATAGCTTCCTGCCATCCTGAGCTGTTCTGTACAGCTCAGTGCAGCCCTGCGCCCCTCACCCCACCCATTTCTCCCTCTTCACACACTTCCCTGAAACCACAGCCCCACCGCAGCCCATTGACAGATAGGTGTTAATGAGGCACATTAAGAAGTTCATCTTTCCACAGAGACTAGAATATCAGGCTGCTTGACCATATCACAAGAAAGGCAGATAATACAAGCAGGAGCTGAGGACCATTGGATGGTCATTAGATGTTTCCAAAACCGAATGATGTAAGTGGAACCTGTTGCTATGGTTGGTTTGGCATCAGATGGAATAGTTCATTGGTAAAGTCACATATGAGAAATACGAAAAGGTTGTCCTTAGCGTCGCAGAGTGAGCCACTATTTTGAGACTCTAAATGTGTCAATGTTTTCTGAGACTTCAGCTTTTGGAAGAAGAAATCCTCTCCATTGCAAGCCAGTTTCCTGCTTTATTGGACACCAACCAGCTTGCTAATTGATGGCCTGTGCGGTGAAAACCCCTCTGCTAAAGAACCGTAAATGTTTCTACTGAGCCACAAGTAAATGAGTTGGTGTTCCTTCTGCAATATGCTAGACTCGGATAGCTCCAAATGCAGTGTTCGAAAGCTGAGAACTCCAAGTGTTAAAATTGCTAAAACTTGGAGCTATTTTGCCAGAAGGCAATATGCTTACAATAGTTACTAGAACACTGATCTTTCAGAAATAACACTGAATGGCTTTTCTCAAAGGAGCAGTCTAGACTTTTTTTGAGAGGAGAGGGCCTCATTATGCAGTTAAGACCGGCCTTGTGCACAGTTTTGTAGCCCCCGGGCTGGTCTCAAATTCGCAGCTGTCCTCCTGCCTCAGCCTCCTGAGGACTGGGATTACAGGCATTCATCACCAATCCCAGTTCAATTTAGACTCGTGTTAATTGACATAGTTCTTGCCTACAGAGGAGAGACATTGTTGTTGGTAAATCCAAGTTGTTATGAGTCTCTCGATTCTGAGGGGCATCACCAACCAGAGGGGAAGCAGCACACCCTGCTCAAGGTTCCCGCTGCAGGATGCAGAGTGGTATCTCTGGGCGGAGACAGAAACACGGTTGCTCAGCACCTCCAGTACCACCTGTCACCACACCTGCCTGTGCAGGGCACGCTGATGCAACATCCCAGAACCTTGTGTCACTAGGAAGCTTTCCTGCTGTCCATGCAGGCCACTTCCCAGTAAGATGGGAGTTAGGGAAGGAGACAAAGAAATACAGTGCTTCATTCTTCTTGCCTGTCTGCAAGATGTAAAACAAAGGGAAAGTTTTGACTCGTGATTTCAAGAATCAAGCCACACTATGGTTTCAAATAAAATCATGTTAGATTAAACCGCATCTTTCCCTTGAATCATCAATTCCTGCACATCACTTCCTGTCCAGTCAAACCCTCCGCTATGGACTCTCCTGACTACGTCCTTGTGAGTGGTGGCCTTCAGAGTCGTGTGTGTGTACCTTTGTTTGTGCAGGGACTAGATGAGTGTGTCTTCTCACTCAATCACGGGCGCCACGTCTGGGTTTGCTTCCACGGTGGCCCCAGCCGTAGCACTGTATCTGGCATGTCATAGGTGCTAGCTCTAGGTCTTCTGAATGTGGAGATGTTAGGCAAGCTATAATATCCAGAAGTAGGTGACAGACTACAACAAAGACATCTCCCTTCTTGAAGCTGTCTTCCAAAGTAAATATAAGGCTGTGCAGCTGGAAATAATTGCTCTGTGTCATGCTGCTTCCCCTTGAAGAAGCAGGACTAGCACATTAGTAATAGTAATAATTGTAAGGCTGCACCTCCTAGATTTTCAGAGCATAGAGTCCAGTCCAGGCATTCTCACTAGCTTAAGTGCAGACTATATTTATTTCTTCCTTCTATCTGATCTCTCTCTCTCTCTCTCTCTCTCTCTCTCTCTCTCTCTCTCTCTCTTGATTTATTTTTAAAATGAATTCTTCACAAATTCTTATTGCAGTAGCCATGGGGCTGCTAAATTTCAGTGCTCATTTCCAAGGCTGTCACTGGGAAGAGAAAAGAATAGCAGCAGGTGTCAGGAACTCGCACATCTTGAAGAAATGGAAACGAAGCCAAGCAGGCTTACAGCAGGATCAGTGAAACCCTGGATTTGCATCTTCCTCCCAGCTCATAAGCACTTAGTGTGGATTAAGATGGAACACAGGAACCCTCTCTTGCGCTTTTACTCTAAATTCCAGTTGTCCCCCTAGAATTCTTGTCTATGACTCACCATGTCCTGGACTCACCCTTTGAACCAACAATTTTAACCAAAAGCTATTGAGGGCTTTTATTTATTTACTTGAATATGGATTTCTTAATACTGAGCTGCTGGGTCTTTTAGGTTCATGGTACTTAATAACGCTCTGCTTTTTGGGTTCTAGAGGAGCCTTAGAATCTGAAAACAGGTGCCAGCCTGTCTAGGCCAGGGCACAACCTCCCTCCTTTGTCATTATAATGAATAGCAGGACCCTGGAAGAGAAGAGTCATCAGGGAACACCACTGGCCCTTCCTTCACCAAAGCTACTCCTAAAATTCTTCCCAGAGGTGGGGTTCCCCAATCCCCTCCGTGGTTCTGGGCCCAGCTTGCAGCCTATGTCTTCCAACAATGAGCACTCAGTAGAGCCAGGCCCTCATCTTGCTGTAGGAGCCTGGGGAGGACAAAGCAGCTGTTCCTCCTCCTGTGTTACTCTGCATGGTGTCATTAAGGCTCCATCTTTCTCAAGGTTCTGTTACCTAAAACAACAAGCAAGTGGGACTTAAAATCCAAGAGCATGTGTGTCAGGGATCCGAAGTGCTTTCCTTTCCTATCACTGACACACAGCCTGCATTTTGCAAAGGGGACACAGAGTTGGTGAATTCTGGTGTCCACGAATCCCATGGACTGGCTCTGAGATGCAGGATAGCTCCACAGGCTGAGTCCCATCATATCTCCAATAGACGGAATTTCTCCCGGCAACAGAGACTGGGTGTGGTAGTGGCACACACCTGCAATCCCAGCACGTGGGAGGCTGAAAACAGGAGAATCACTACTAGTCTGATCTATATAGTGAAATCCTGTAGACCCTGTACTAAATATATTTTAAAAAATAAAAGACTTAAAAACAATAATAGATAAAAATTTAAAAAAAAAAAAAACAGAGGGTAAGAGGAGACTTGTGTGTAATTATCCTTTTTTATCTTTTAACAATCCTGGGGTATTGAACCCACGGATGCTCTATCACTGGGCTACATTCCACCCTTTTATTTATTTATTTACTTATTCATTTATTTATTTTTCTTATTTATTCTTTCATTCATTCATCTATATTTCTGAGACAAGAGTCTCCTACATTTCCCCATCTGGGTTTTAAACTTGAAATCTTCCTGCCTCAGCCTTCCTGAGCACTGTAGTTACAGCACCACACCCACCTTACAGTTATTCTTGACAATTTTCTTTAATCTTTAAGATTCCTTGCCCCTGTTTACTGGAAACGGGATCATTCAAGGCTATAAATATTGGCAGCAAAGTAAGTTGGAATGTGGATATCTGAACATCTAGGAGTCTTCCTCCTTTGATTTTGGTGGAATTTAGAAGGAAAAAGAATTTTCCTGTTGTGAGCTTGTGGATGAATCTGTTCTTCCATATATCTGAATATATTTGAATATATTTGAAGAGCCTTGTGTTGAAGGAACGGAGAAGATTAGCAGGCAGGAGACCAAGCGTGAGCAATGTGGCCTCAAACTTGTGGCTCTGGGGACAGCAGGACTGCACAGTGGTGCAACGCACTGGGGTCTAAGTAGTCACGTCTCGGGTGGGGCCCCTCTGCTCTTCGCTGGCTGCTGGGGTGGACCGGCAGCCCGCCTGGTTGTTCATCGAACATGCTGGAGATTTAACGATGAGAGAGGAAGCCAGGCATGGGAGTGCCAGCCCGGAATCCCAGCACTCGGGGCATCTGAGGCAGAAAGAACACACGTTTGAACCCAACCAGGATGACTTAGTGAGACAGTGAAAATTTCCTCTTTAATCCCCAAATTCCAAGCAAAAGAGAAAGGGAGAGAAACAAATTAAGAGAAAAAGGCAGGAAAGAAGGAGGCAGAGAAAGAAAGAATGAAAGAAACAAGGAAAAAACCAAAAGTAAAAAGAAGGTTGAGGAGGAAGGCACCAAGAGTTATCAGTGTAAGTGGAGCTCGCCCCTCGTGACAGTAGCAAGTAGCCAGAGTCCCCCACGTGTCCTGTCTTAGTCACTTTTCTTGTTGCTCAAACAAAATGTTCAGTGCACAGCGTTAGAGGGGGAAAGGTTTACTGCGCTCACAGCTTGTGGAGGTTTCGATCCATCATCGATCCCCTGACTCCAGGGTGGGTGGCTTGGCAGATGGACATCTGAGCAAAGCAGCACATAGCAGGCACAGGCCGTAGAGCACACGACACTGGCCAAGGCAAGCCTCTCTTTCTGCTGCTTATGATGCATCCGACTGTGAGGATTAGGGAGGTGCAAAGGGATTTAGCAGCCACTCACTTAATCCCAGCACCCTCGGCCCCAGCACTGCACCATGAGTCAGTCACATACCCTATGTACTAGTCAGGGTTTTGCTTAAAGGAACAGAATAGATATAATATAAGGAATGGATGGTAACACAAAATATACAATCTGTAAAGAATTATAAGATTGGCTTACAATAGTCAGCCACAGAGTCAGATGAGGAAGCGTGCACAGGGCGTCTGCATGCTCCGGACTGAAGAATTCAATCCCAAGGTCTGGACTTCACTGCAGCACCCCGTGTAAGTCTCTATCTGTCAGCTGATGGGTCTGCAATGGAAGACTGAAGTGTCTGTAATGGACTCTGAAGAGTCTGCGATGGATGGTGAAAGATCCAAGCTGGAGGCTGAGGAGTCTGCGCTGTAAGCCAGACGATGAAGTCCAGTCTGAATGCGAACACTGAAGCTTCTCCGACGAAGTAAAGTATTGACTCCTTCCTCAGCCCTTTAAAAAGTATTTTTGTGCTCAGTCATTCTGACGTGAGCCCATTGCACCCTAGGGTGGAACCAATCATACCCCAGGATGGGCCCTTGATCACACTCTAGGAAGGAGCCAATCATATTCTAGGCAGGCCCTGGTCACGCTCCAGGGAGGAACCAACTGTACCCCAGAGTGGGGCTGCCACCAACAGGGAACCAGGCCGCTAAGTCATTCAGTCAAGTTGACACATTCTATCAACCACTACACCCTAGATCTAGCCACCTCTGAGAAACCTCCACCTATGGCTACGTGAGGCTTTGGGGGGACATGTAGACACAAATCATAATGTGTCCTAACACAGAGTGTTCTGCTTGATAATTTCAAAAGTTCCCTAATGGCTTCTTCTAGTACTCATTGAATTATTACTATGAGAATATGAACTATCAAGGAAATACTATCCTCCTTGTTAGTGTTACCAACAGAAGAGGAGAAGAAAACATGTAGTAAAACCTGTGACACACTTCTGGATATCAAAGCCCTTCTACTAAAAACAAAAAACAAACAAACAAAAAAAAGCCTCTTCTGTGACTGATATCCTCTTGGTATTGAAACATCTATAGTGAAGAAGAAATCAAAATTTGAGCACGATCTGAGAGAGACATCTTACAAAGGTTAAGTGTGTGATCAAGCCGGCAGTGACACGCACTTAAATATTAAATCTCTGGAGCTGCCTTTGAAGCTTTCTGCACTCCGGTGCTTTGGGTGGGAAATGTGGGTTCAGAGACACGTGTGCTGTGTTTCCCAACAGTAAGACCCGATTCCGGTGGATCCAGGAGAGTAGCTCCCAGAAGAATGTGCCTGCCTTCGGCTTGGACGGAGTCTACATATCCGAGCCCTGCCCCAGCTACTGCAGCGGCCATGGGGATTGCATCTCCGGCGTGTGCTTCTGTGACCTGGGGTACACGGGTAAGGTGGAGATGTCAGTCTGATGATTTGCTTGTAAATTGTTCATCAGTCATCATTCTATGTCATGCTCTTTCAAACAAGTAGATTCTGAGTTTATCCCGCACAAGCCTAAAGATTGTAGGAATTTGTCATCAGGGCACATGGAGGCACTCAAAGAGCCCCTGGCTAGCTCAGGAAGAAAGCTTCACAGCATGAATTTCACTCCCCAGAGGGGATTCGTGCATTATGATAACAATGAGAATGGACATGGAGGTCCTGCCCTGTGCCAGACACTGCAGCAACTGCTTTCTCTTCCAGGCCTTTCAGTTCCTATGATCCTATGCCACAGCGCTGTAAACCTTGCTTACTTTTGTATCAAGTGAGGAACAGAGAGATGAATAAGTCAGGTTATGCAGGTAGGAGTTGCTAGAGCTGAGCTTCAGGCTCGAACAATTGCTCCCCAAGACCCAGGCCCAAGCTCTTTACCACTTGCCTACAGGATGTCCCTGGGCTCTATACACAGCTCTAAAAAGGAAAAAAAAAATAGCACTTTATACATTTGAAGCACTGAGGGGCTGGTGAGATGGTTCAGTGGTCTAAAGCACCTGCTTAGGAAAGCTTAGGCAACTGCAAGGACCGCGGTTCAATCCCTGGCACCACATGCTGTACCAGCTCCAGCCCCACCCCCAGGGTAGGCTGAGCCAACCATAATGGAAAAAAAAAAAAAAAAATCAACCTGAAGTAAACAGTGAAATTATAAAATAATAAACCCAAGACTGCCAAAGAAAGCATTCTGAGAGAATTGGGTTTTGAGAAGTCACCTTTAGATGTTACTAAGGCAAAAATAAAAAGAGAGCTGAGCTTAAAAGCTAAAATTGGAGGAATGTCATGAGCTTTAAAATATTTTCTGAAGCTTTCCTGGAGACAACTCCAACAAGTCCCTTCCCAGCTGGTCAGTGCCCTGCCCCGCATCTGCCAGGAGCTGCAGACAGATGTGCGGCAGCCTTGTGGGGTCTGTGCTGTCGCTTGCAGTTTCTAGAGTGGCATTTTTTAAATCTAGCACTAGCTCCCCTTGATGACGCTAGACTAGGAGGATGACAAGTGAGCACATTTTATCATGGACAAGACCCACACTGCGGTTGACACAAACCCTCTGGGTAGCAAGAGCTGGGGGATTGTGTTGCGTTGTTCTCAGTCTCTCTGTTAACTAAAAAAAAAAAAAAAAAAAAAAAAAAGTTCAATTTTAACTGACCATAATCAGAGGTAGAGTGGCATCTTTGATCTTTGAGGACAATAATAACAGCTGTCTCCAGACAGACAGTTGTGAGATTTGGATTTCCATGTAGCATCCTTCCTGGAACATCTATGGAAATTCTTTTTTGCCTGGGTTTTGAATAAACTTTCTGCTGTTCAGAGATTCCAAATGAGCATCTCTCCTCTGTCTGAAGCCGCCCAGGGGACCTGTGTGTCTAACATTCCCAACCACAGCGAGATGTTTGATAGATTTGAGGGCAAGCTCAGCCCGCTGTGGTACAAGATCACCGGCGGCCAGGTGGGCACGGGCTGCGGGACACTGAACGACGGCAGGTCTCTCTACTTCAACGGCCCCGGGAAAAGGGAAGCAAGGACTGTGCCCCTGGACACCAGGAATATCAGGTGAGCTGCTGGTTGGCACACTTCTCCTTAAGATGGACTTCACCACACCGTGTGATCTACCCTTGCACATTCCATTCTGTTACTGAGAGTTTGCATAATAAAATTTCTCTGCGCAGTTCTGATGTTACATGAAACAGAACTTTAGGTTGTAACCAAATACATGGTTCCTAACAAAAAAAAAAAAAAAATCATACCTACTTCATTAATCAACATAATCATCACCAAGCCCTGTATGCCTAGTGTGCGCTTAGCTTGGTTTTCTCAAGTTCTTTGTTACTCTGAAAACTTGCCCGTATTATACTTAATGTATGCTGATGATACAAAGAGGTTCTAAACTTTAAATTCAGTGTCTAAAAATGACACATCTTTATTTTTCTAAGCTTGTAGGCACTTATTTAAAACTATTAGGAGGGCTGGGGAAATAGCTCAGCAGTTTAAGTGCCTAGCTGGCAAGCACAAGGTCCAAAGTTTGATTCTCGATACCAAAAAAAAAAAAAAGTTGGCTACTCAGAAATGTTAAATATCTACACTGACACCTACTGGTGAAAATAACTGTTTGTTTTTTTTAATTTAATATTTTTATTGTTTAAATTTAACAATGGTTATATTACATATTTTCATCATCAGATCAGTTTAGATTAATACATATAGGTATATAAGATTGATCAAACAATTAAACATTAACACTTTTAAATCAACATTACTTTTTTTTTCTTTTCCCCTTTCTTGTTTTTGAAAGTTGACATATTGCATATTGTCCTCACAATCATTCTACAGAGTACAGTGTGTGGGCATGACCCACCTCCCTATTGATGTTGCTTAGAAAAAAAAAAAAGGAAAAGAA
>PVJA010040428.1:0-18541 GCA_004027025.1 Myocastor coypus | reverse complement strand
GAAGAAGAAGGAGAAGGAGAAGGAGAAGAAGAAGAAGAAGAAGAAGAAGAAGAAGAAGAAGAAGAAGAAGAAGAAGAAGAAGAAGAAGAAGAAGAAGAAGAAGAAGAAAGAGGAGGAGGAGGAAGAGGAGGAGGAAGAGAAGGAGCAGGAGGAGGGGAAGAAGAAGGGGAAGAGGAAGAGGAAGAAGAAGAAGAGGAAGAGGAAGAAGAGGAGGAAGAGGAAGAAGAGGAGAAGGAGGAGGAAATTTCCATGCTGGATTCCTTATCATGTGAGAGTGTTCTAATGACTGAACTGTACTGGAAAAGTTCTGATATTTTATCCAAAAGCAATAAAAGGAATCTAGTATGTTTAAAAGAGAATAATGATGCTTTGACTTGTTCTGAAAGCACAGCTCATTGAGCAAATTGAAGCATCTAAGTTAGATTTTTTGCTATATTCAAAAGCCAAACTCATATCTGATCAATCTGTGAGTTTTGATTGTGTGAGGTTTGTAAACACGTGGAGTGTGGAGAAATTGATTTCTGAATACATATTATACCTGAAAACTTTGCTGTTACAATAAAAAAAAAAAGTGTAGGTTGAGAAATACTAACAATGTAAGACACTCCTGCTTATACAAGACCTGCACTTGCATTTTCTAGTTCAGTCCCTGACCCATAATGAGTATTTGGTAACTTCATCTTGGACTAAGGGAGAAAGTCTGGTAGACAGGAGGGTGAGAGGTGGACATTGGGGGAAGGTAGGAAGAACTAAAAGCAGGAAGCTAGTTATACCCCATCCCCCTTTGACTATTTTTCTTCCTCCCACCTGGGATACTTAGGCCTCCAGTTTTGTTACCCCTTAGGCTTTGCCCTTACTGCTCTTCAAGCTGGAAATATCTACTCATAGATGTCTGTGTGGCTGACTCCACCCTTCTTTCACATCTGTGTTCCAACGTCGCTTTCTAAGGACTTTTACTTAGTGTTCTCTACCCCATCTTCCAAGTCTGTGATTCTGACCTCCCTTTCCTTCTTCACTTAGACGTTCTAATGGACAACATCACTTAACATATTACCTCCTTCATATTTACTGTCCTTAAATGCAAGTTGTATAAGAGTGGGCTTTCTTACACTAATCATATATATATGGTATCCCTTATCCACAAACCTTAAATCCTAAATGCTCCATTACCTAAAACTTTCTGAAAGTTTAATATGATACTGCAAGTAGAAAATTATACAACACGAAATGTTGTCTCATACACAAAATTGCTTAAAATACTACATAACAGTGTGGCTGAGAATATAATAGTGGCATATGCATGAGGTCTCAGTTCGGTTCATATTTGTGAAGTAAAATTCTGCATCACTTGCAAATTCTTCTGTTTGAGTTTTAATCTGTACTCTCTTTTAAAAATAATAAAATAACAAGTGTGTATATAATAGTACACTGCATTCAACCTATGTGTATATTGGAAACATAAATGAATTTTGTATTTGACTTGGGTCCCAGTCTCAATTTATATTATAATGTAATAAAGACATGGGAAAAGCAGAAAAACTTTGGATCAGGTGATTCTTCTGGTTCCAAGCACGTTGGATGAGGGATCTACAATCTGCAGTTTTCTTACCTGAACGAGTGAGTGAACAAGGGTGAATGAAGAGCCTCCAATGACAAGAGATCCCTGCCTCCCAATAGCTGTGTTCCACTTAAGGCACCGCTGAACTTTGCGGGTCAGGTGTGGAGTTCAGGTTCCTCTGTCAAGTTGCCACACTGCACTTTCACCATTTTCCAGAATAGCTAGAGGGTGTCAAGTTCTGAGACTTCCCTGCGAGTCTGCTTTGATCAGGCTCTTGGACACAGAAAATGACATTTGGAGCCTCTTGGAGTTTGTACTTTGGAGCCTATTCCCATATCACGCAGAAGGGATAGGACTTTAGATATAGATGGGAATGTTAAAAATTGGAAGCAAATCAATTTTGACCATTCTTCCAATGAACTTGCACTCAAAGAGTGCTGCAATAGTTTTGGAACAAATAATCACATTTCATAGCTGGAATAAGTAAAGCTACCTCTGTGAGATATTTCACCAAGTACATCTGTGGCTATATGTGAAGAAGGGACTTTAGAAGATGCATAAATGAAGTTTAAATAAAATATAAACTCAAGAAAGAAACATAACAGTAGCTTCCTTCATATAATGCCATGCAGATAGAATCCTAGACACATGAAAGTCCTTTTTGCTCTCAAAGACAAAAGGAAACAAGAAGAAAAGGAAAAGAAATTACACAGATCTTTTTTGCATTCCTTTTGAACAATTGATTCTCAGGAAAGCATTCCTGTGTTAGAATTAAATTCAGCATATTGAATTCATTTTCCTTTTCAGCAATACAGTTAAAAAATTCTAACTCCTTTTATAAAACTTTACATAATGATCTTTTTTTTTTTTTTTAATAAAGAAAGTAGCAATTTCTCGGCAGCCTTTCTTTGTGGGCTAATTTATTCTGTAAGCTAAATAATGCCAGTTCTTCATGTTCTTCCTGATTTTATGTTTTAGCACTTAAATAATCTTGATTCTTTTAAACGTAGCTTTTCTAAGTCTAGTTTGATGAAATACTGGCTCAACAACTCTTCAGAGACTCATCCTAAACTTTCTAGGCCTATTGCTTTCATGTTTCGTCTTCCTCACAATAAAGGCATACATCCACTCTAGGAAATTCAGAAAACATGAAAAAGAAGAGGAAGAAAATAAAAATCGCGCAGAATTTTTGCTTTGGGACGTGTCTGCTGATATGTGAATATCACCATTGCTGCTATTTTCTGTCTGCATAGACATAGTTTTAGAACAAAACTGAGATAATATTTAGTTTGCTTTATTATTTTACTTAACACGAGCATTTCCTAAAGGCAGGTCATGTTATTTTACAGATTTGTAACTGTTTCACAGATGGAACTTGTATTCTAAGAAGGATGTTTGAAACATGCAGAAGTTTGAATTTTCTTCTTGATCACATATCTGTATCAGAAATAAGGTTTCTCAGCATGTGCTTTATACTTTATGAGACATGGAAGTGTCTCATGGCTAGGGTATTTGAGACTGTGAATGTTCAGCCAGTTAAAGAATTGATTTGCTTCCAATGTTTGGTTTTGTTTTGTTTTGTTTTGAAGGGTCTACAGGATGTTCAGGGTCTCACTACTAGGTCAGACTCAGTGATCTGCCTATTTCAGCCTCCCAAAAGCTAGGATTACAGGCATGAGCCACCATGCAGTCTCAATTGCAATCTCAGCATGCCCTCGGGGCGGGGCCAGTGTGGCAGGCCCAGGGATCAAGCCCCCATCCCCTATACCTACTTGCAGGGGCTTCAATCCACTGAGATATTTGGCTGGCCCTTTGCTTCCAATTTTTAACTGATGCTCCAAACTGTTAATTATCCAAGGAGAGTGACTTGATGACCACTACCATTTACTGCTTGCGGTACCTAAAACACTTGTTCATGGGTGGAAAGAAACTTCTACACTGAGTAAGTCTGGAGTCCTAGCTAAGAAATTTTTGCATTGCCCAATGTCTGTGCCAGTTGTTTTACCAAGTGACTCAGTGTTAAGCTCTGTAAAATAGTAAGTACAACCCTTATCTCATTCTCACAGAATTTTTCTGAATTTGTCAAGCACTTACATATCAAAACACTGCACTTTTTAGGGACAAGAAAATTTACTACACATATGAACAGGATGCTCAGATGGTTATTACCTTATTAACACCTGAAGGGCATTGAATTTGAAAGTGAAAAGCATTTTGAAAATAAATTTTACAACCCATCTTTGTATGGATATTTCCTTATGCCTCATTTTGAAGATTTCATTTTACTAGAATCTGGGCAAAGAGAATCTTTTGTAATAAATATGTGAAAGCTGATTTTCACATAGCATCAAGAAGAATTATTCACCAGCCAACACTAATTTCTATAGTATACATTTTATCTCCATATCCCCATAGACCCTTCTCACCCAGCAATTATTACGTCTGCCATGATTTTCTGGTCATCAACTCCCAATACACATCACCATGAAATATATTCAGTAAAAGAAAAGATCTCAGGATAATCTCAGACCTACATTTGGTCTTTCAGACCCTAGAAATAACGTTCTATGAATTTCAAATCTTTACTAATTAAAGTGACTTTTTATTTTATTATTATTATATTTAATGTATTTGGTTATTTCAGGGTCTCACTAAACAGTTCGGACTCATGATCCTCCTGCTTTCTTTTTTTTTTTTTTTTGTCTTTTTGAGACAGGGTCTCGTTATGCAATTGAGGCTGGCCTTGAGTTCACTTTTGTAGCCCAGGCTGGTCTTGAACTCGCACCAATCCTCCTGCCTCAGCCTCCCGAGTTCTGGGATTACAGGCGTGCGCCACCACGCCCGGCAATCCTCCTGCTTTCAATCTCCCAAATGCTGGGATTAGAGGCGTGCAGCTGGTTCAGCGTGACCTGGGTGTGTGGTGCCAGGGATTGAACTGTGGTCTCTGGACTTGCCTAAGCAGGCACTTTAGTCCACTGAGCTATCTCACCAGCCCTAAAGTGACTTTTTAAAACAAAAGGTCAACAAATAAGTACGCCTTCTTAGATACAGAGGCAAATGGTTTTTTTTTTTTTTTTCAGTTTCACACCTATGCAGTAGAAGATTCTTTTCCATTGGTAACCAAACATCACTCTATTAACTGGTATATACGAAGCAAGTTAAAGTATAACAGAGAGTAATTATACTGTGTTAATAGAAGATCCTTGAATGGAAAGAACTAGAAGTCATCTGGTCGATTTGCAGGAAGAATTCCCTTTGACACTTCTGTTCAATACACAATCTGTTCCTGCCTTTGAAGAATGAACAGCAGTATTCATAATCTCTACTTTCAGCTGTGCAAATTTTTTTTTTCCACTGAAGATCACTGGGTCTTTGTTACCTGCCAAATTTTGCTGTTTGAAATCTTCTTGTTTCTACAGTAAATGAATGGAGGAAAGATCCTCAAAAGGACAGAACTGTTGGAGTTCTCCTTGAGATAGTTATGACTATCTTTTTATTCTTAGGCCACCTGAGTGTTAGTGAAAATCACCTATTCAGAGGTGTGCACTGTACTTTCAGTCTTACGTAGAGGAGCAAAGCAGAGAATGTGGGCCAATCCTTAAGATTGGTATAGCAAGAAGTAGTGACAGCCAATAACTCAGATGAGCTATCATCTTCTCTTCCAAATCACATTCTGCATCATGCTACAGAAGAGCATTACTTCTCTTACTAAATTGAACAAATAAAATAGTGCACCTTTCCATCACCAGCTAAGACTGAGTGACGCTGAGGAAAGAAGGATATACAGAGATGTGTGCGTGTGGCACAGGGTGTTGGCATTGGCAGTGGTGGTGTGCCAAGTGTGCACCGTTAATAGAAGATGTCAAAAAATGAAGCATAATAATAGTGCAATTTATCCTTGCTAAATGTACTGCAGTGTGCTATAATTAAATATGAAAACCTAAATTTATCTCTATGTTCAGTTGTCATTAATTTAACAGGGAGTGCACATGTTCTAATCTAATGGCTGATTTTTTTTCTCCATGTGCAGCATATTAAAATGTATATTAGCCTCAAGGTGCATAAACACAAAATAATAGACCAAAGGTTTTGGCCTGTGGAGAAAAAAAAATCCATGCTCAAAGGCCGTCAAGTAGCTCTGGTGCAGGGGAGACACTCACTTAGCCTCATTAAGCCAAAGCTCTCTTTTGCTTGTCTTTTGTTCTGCATGACAGCAGCCTCTTTGTTGTATAATAATTCATTCCAAGTTCGTTCCAAGCTACCGAAACTGGTGAACTGTGGCCATTTTAATGAGAAGCATTGGTGGGATGCATAATCTGGAAGCCACGTGGGCCAGACAATCACAGAGCACTGCAGCCAGCAAAATGAGATATTGTCGAAATCACAAATTTGTCAAGTTGTTTTTGGACAGGGTATTATAATAAGCACTAAAATATGCATCCTATTACTCTGCATCTGCCAGTCAAAGATCACTGTAATGAATGCATGCTGCAGGGTATAACCAGGCCGTTTTCCTAAGTAAAACAAACCACAGTGTATAGAAAAGAATTATGTGGGTTTCTTTTTTTCTTTTCTTTTTTCTTTTTTTTTTTTTTCTGTCCTTTTCTTCTTTTTTTGGCATTATTGAAGTTTTAAAAAAATCTTTCTGGACCATGAATCAGATTCTCCTGGCATGGTGTCCACTGCAGGCATAGTGCCTACTGGGGCCAGGGAGGTAACATGAATACACTGCCTTTTAGTAGGTGTGCTACCAACTGAGAACACAAAACCTCACACTGAAGTCTCAGATGGAATCTACTGAAGAATTACTGGGAGAGAAAAGAACCGGAGTAGAAAATTTCCCTTGCAATGATCTTGAAAGTTATGCCTTTCTTCCTCATTTATACTGGGTAGGTCTTTCTTTCTTTCTTTCTTTCTTTCTTTCTTTCTTTCTCTCTCTCTCTTTCTTTCTTTTTTCTTTCTCTCTCTTTCTTCCTTTCTTTCTTCTTTCTTTCTTTCTTTCTTTCTTTCTTTCTTTCTTTCTTTCTTTCTTTCTTTCTTTCTATATTTCTTTCTTTTTTCATCTTTCCATTGTTTGGTTTTCAGATGAACCTGAAGTATTGGGAAAAGATGGATGTACCAGTACCCCATGGAATTTCCATATTAGCTTGTTTAAGGAAACAGTATTGACCTTTAAGGTGAGTCTTTTCAAATATGCATAAATATGGCCCACAGAGAGCATGAGTGTGTACTTTATAACTAAACCAGAAGTCTTTTAAGAATGAAGGGAAGTAATGAATAATTACAGGCATCAAAAGCAGCACTGTCTTGAGCAAATAGGCCTTTGCAATTCTCAATCACAGGTTCCAAAATTGGTAAATGTGGAGGAAGCTCACCACAATCAATGGCCGTCAATGTATCCTATTATTTTAGACAGTTTGCTTTAGACATTTTGAGGTATTTTGAAGCCGTTAGTCAAAGGACTCTTCACAAGTTCTTCCTGAAAGCATAATGATAGTAGAACATGCTTTCACAATAGGTAGAGAAACAAATTCTTTCACCCTTTTTTCTTTTTCTTACTTTTCTTTTTTTAAGTTTTTGGTAGAACCAGGGACTAACCCCAGAGTTTCCTATCACCAGCAGAGCATCTGGCCTGAGCGACTGCCCCGCCTTATACTATTCTTATGGTTCCATGCACAGTTCAGTCTCAACTTGAGACCCCTCCTGTCAAGACTCGGAGAGGCTGGGTGGGGGTGGTCATAGCCCAGGTTGT
Source organism: Myocastor coypus (assembly GCA_004027025.1). Classification (NCBI taxonomy): domain Eukaryota; kingdom Metazoa; phylum Chordata; class Mammalia; order Rodentia; family Myocastoridae; genus Myocastor; species Myocastor coypus. The sequence continues at coordinate 11,231 of PVJA010040428.1, read as the reverse complement.
GTCGGGGGTTCTGGTCATTGAGGTTTCACTTAAGCAGGACTTTCAGTCCCACCCCCTTTCAGGATGTTTCAAAGGCTTTCACCACAGGAAACTGATGGGTGACTAAGGGCTTTACATTCACAGACTTGGATGCAAGCATCAAAATTGTCATTGGCTGGGTGCTGGAGTATTGAAACATCTCCTAGGTGTCTACCTCCTGGGAAGTGGCATGCACCAGAGGCCCGCTGGTCATCTGAGAGCACGAGAGCACAGCCCCACCAGCACCAGGGCCCTCCCCCCAGAGCAAATGGCATATAAATTCCTGCCTGGATGGTGCTCGGGTGGTGGAAGCTGGAGTCGGTGGACCATGTAGTGGTTCTCTTCAACTCTTTTATAGCCGTGCACTACAGAAACCTGTTGGACCTTTGTTCGCAGTAAGCACCATGTGGAACAAGTTATAAGAGTATGATCATTATGGTATTCATTTCTGAGGCCAGCATTGGAAAGGCAGGTAAAACCAAACACCACAAAGGTTCAGCTATATAGAAACATTTACAGAAAATGTTAATATAAGCAAAAAGATTGATGCACTCTTGGTTCAGAGGAGAAAAATATTATATCTAATGAGAAAAAAGAAAAAAGTGAACAAAGCTTACAAATAGGTAAAGACAACATCTTGAAGATTTAGCAGAATTACCATGGGCAAGGAGAATAAAGAATCAGACGAATTGCATAAGATGAGCCAAGATATTGAGGCTGTATTAGAAGGAACAGGGTGCATTTGGAGGCTTCCTCACTCAAAGATAATTTATGTGCAAAGGAAAACAAAGGCATAAGTGGTAAAATAGGCTGAAATGAGATCATAAAGAACCGTGAATATTTGATGAAGGAATTGCTTTTGTTGATCAACTAGTGGCACTGCAGGATCTGAGCAGCAAAATAAGCTGTGAGAAGAATAAACTGTCAGGAATACATGTGGATATGTGGAGGATAAATCTGGGAGGAGAAAATTTAGAGAGGTTCTGAAAGTCTGAACTATGAATGGATAAAGATAGCACTGCTAAAATGCTCCTTGTTTTTCTCTGCAGTATTCCTATGGTTAAGAAGTATATGCTTGTATCCTATCTTCTGAACAACTCCCATGCCGTCAGATCACCATTCTATCCTGTTTTCATCATGTCAAGCTCATTGATTGTAGAGTGATGCTCTCTTTGCTATACTTTGTCTTGAGACTGGTAAAACCCACAGTAAGAGACTTGATGTAGCCTAAACTAGTAGGCCTTCTTATTTACTTTAGTGTTTCAAAGGGTAAGTAAGCACTTGGGGGACACGACAACTTTATTCAACAGCTACAGATTTAGATAGGAAGATAAATGTGAAGCAAACAAGAACCATGAGTTTGCCTTAAGGAACAGAAGCTAGAAACTCTGCCCATAACTGTACTTACGGAAGCCTGAAAATGTACAAGTGCCCTGGGATATATTGTCTGGGGCCTTAAAGCTGTGATGCATGACAAGCAAAGCTCTTCAGTGCCAAGGCCTGAGTCTCTGGGGCACTGGTGCATTCCTTCACTGCCCATATGTGACTTCTTTTTTGTATGCTGTGTATGTATGTGTGTGTGTGTGTGTGTGTGTGTGTGTGTGTGTGCGTGCATGTGTATATGTACACATGCTATGTGTGTATTTGTTGGGACATTTGCTCTGAAGTGTGGTGGTCAAAGTGGCTTTTCCCAGGTGAGAATTTCATATTATGCAGAAAAAGTACACATTTTCCTATAATTTGTGGGTATTACCCTAAAGACAGATCTACAGCACAGTAAGCAGAATATTTTCATTTACCTCTCAATTTCACGAAATTTCCATCCACTCATCAAATTTCTAGTTTTACTTTTCAACTTTGGTGATGAATTCTAAGAATCATTTTAATTAAAGATGTATTTTATTTTGTAGGGAATAAGGAGAGCGATTGTGAATTTTTTCTTCAGATATTTTAATAGTATTTATCTTCAAAATGGTAGCTTTAGCTATACTGTGACAATCTCAGTACATATTGGGAAACATCTACTATAGAATCCCTGCCAATGTCTGGTTTTAATTAAAATGAAATGTCATAATTGTGTCATCCCACATTTGGATGTCGTGACAAAAATCTTTGAATTTCTATTATTAAACAAGCAGAAGTACTTGGAAAAACTTCTAATGATCCTTCTCACAGAAGAGAACATTTTAGGAGACCTTGTTTGTATCTCTTATCCTTCCTTATACCTATTTCAGCTTTATTTTTAGCTAAATCATGAATATCATAATACCTACAGTACTTTATTAGTGGACAGGAAAGGTAAATGTAAATGTTTCATATCTTTTAGAACTCATTCCTACTGTGAACACATGAGGTGCAGATGCCGTAACAGGAAATTAACAAGTTTTTAAAAGCTAATATTTATTAAACGAATAGTGTATATGCTAATTATCACTGCATAATATTTAAATATTCTACATGAACCAAACCGACAGCTCACATCAGGGGCAATCTATTTTGTATTCTAATTGTATTTCATCTGCAAAATAGTTATCACCCTGTTCTTCCCAGTGCCACTATATCCTATTGCAACATCACCTTGCAACTATATTTCTATAATAGCCAGTACTACCTATAGAATTTGAGGTTCCAGTAAAAATGAAAGTGTAAACCTTCTTGTCTAAAAATTAATTTCAATGTGGAATCAGCCAAGTCCAGCTGGAGTAGAAGTGTTCTGAGAGGAGAGACTTAATCAAATGCTGCCTGTCCGTGAAGTGAACTCATACCGCAAACTTATAATGGTATTTCAGCCTTCACCTCTGCACCTTTCTTACATATGTTCATAGAGCAGTACGTTTATGTTTTAAAAATGAAGCCTGGATACTAGCATCACCTGTTGACAATTGATTTGGTAGCTTCACCTTTTAGATAAATAAAATCTGAATTCTTCTTTAATATCCAACAAGAGTCTGTGCGATATGCCCACCGCCAACCTTGTGTTTCCAAGGAGTGGCACTGTCCACTTTTTCTTCTTCCCTCTCCACAGTCCTTCTTTCTGTTTATGGGACACCACCCTGGATGCTGTTCATCACTTCCTTCTTGCACTTCAGATCTCATTTCAAATATTCTTTCCACAGATACTCAAACTAAAAGAGCGGCACATTCCCCATGATTTTCTCTGTAAGCTTGTCTTTCACGTCTTCCTAACAGTGAAAACCCAACTTAAAAAAAATAAAATCATTGCTCTGCACCATTAGATGTGCTCTTCAAGAGGGAAAGAACCCTGTCTGCCTTATTCACCAAAGCATCCCCCTGGTTAGTACAGTCTGTTGCTTGCAGTATGTATTTATTAAATGTTTGTTGAATGAATGGAAAAATGAATGAATGTGAGTACCAGACGCAGTTAGCATTGTGCCTTGGCTAGGTATACATGTGAACATAAATATGATATTTTTGTATACAGCTATATAGCGTTTGGGTTACTATGAATATGTCTCAGTGACTCTTTTCACTTCTAAATGGGTAAAATAATATACACATGGGAAATGACAGACAAATGGTCTACCTGCTTTGATATCTACAACTTATTAAAATCTTCTGGATGAGTTCTGGAGATAGGTTTTCCAAGCTTCTATATGTAGATGTAGCATAAATTTGCTCTACACTTAAGTTTACGGATTTAGTTCAGGTATTTATAGCTCCTCGTGCTAAAATTGGGAGTCAGATATTTCATGATTTCATGCTGTCTGTGGAGTTCCTTTGACCTAGCAGATCGGTGACCTGGAGTGGTTCAGGGCAAGGATAGAATACTGTCAGTACTAATATCATTCAGAGACATAAATTCAATCACAGTGTGTTATGGTTTGTGTGTGGGTGTCCCCCCAAAGCCTCCTGCAGTCATGAGGTAGCTTCTGGAATTTGTAACTGATTATTGTGAAAATGGGTGCTGCCTCTCCCCTGGGGCAGGTGATTTGCATTTCAATGTAAAGAAGGAAGAAAAGTTCACTGCTTTTCCCTCCCTGCTACCTCTCCCTGCACTTTGCCAGCCACCATGAAAAGTTTTTTCCTGCCATGTGCCTCTCTGCCTTGGAGCCAGCTGAATATGGACTGTAACCTGCCATAACTGTGAGCTAAATAAACCTTTCCTTCCCTAATTTTGAGTATTGGGTATTTTTGTCCCAGCAACGAGAGAAGAGTAACTAAGACACAGTGAAACCTGAAATTGAAACCTGAAAATGTGCTGTGTACAAGCGCATTTTGTAGGGTGTTTCTGTGTGTGGCTTTGGCTCTCAGTCAGAGGAGTTTTGCATGCCCTCAGTGGTGCCCTGTCCTCTCCTTAGCTCTATACTCCTACCTTTCTAAGCACCTAGCTCCTTCCACCTCAGCAGGTAACCATTTAATGGTCTGTGCCTCATTTTCCTTAGCACTTTACCACTATTGGACTCCCAACTCCTTGAGGAACTGCTTTACTCCTTGTCACACACCAGCGCCTTGCTCCTTCTTGTCCCACAAAATGTGAAAAAGAAGTTAGGTGTGGTGGTGCATGCCTGTCATTCCAGAGCTCTTGGGAGGCTGAGGCAGGAGGATTGCTGTGAGTTCAAGGCCAGCCTGGGTTATATGCTGAGTTCAAGTCCAGCCTGAGCTACACAGAGAGATTTCTTCTCCTCCACAAAAAAATTGAAAAAGCAACGTCTCCCAAATTACAATAAAAATTTAAAAAATCCCACAAGTTCTCAACAAAATTTCTTTCTCTATTATTATTCTTTTTTGGTAAGTAGGGTATAATTTGGTTTGCAGCCAGAAATGTAACAAGCCTACCCAAGCATTTCCAAATAGGTATTGGGCAGTTTTCTGTACTCATGAAGTCCTTTTGCTAGGATAATCAATATTTAATATTTATTTGTCTAACACAACATAGGACCTAAGAATTCTGCATCATCTGTTCCCATGGTGTCTGCAGGGAGTGAGATATACTCTTTCTAAACCCCTCTGCCCACTCTTTCTTTCTCTTGAGCTGTTAATTTCTTCTTCTTTTTTTTTTTTTTTTTTTTTGTGGCCAGCTCAGTCCAGGGATTAAACAGCTTAAACAGCAGTCTCTGCACACTTGCCTAAGCTTGTCCAAGCAGATGCTTTACACTGTTGAGCTATCTTGCCAGCCCAGTTAACTTATTTTTAACTATCATACTGTTTTTTATTTGGAAATAAAATTAAGGTTGATGATTATAAGCAACCACACAAAAATGGAATGCACTGCATCTTTCTGGAATTCTAGAACATTATTACAAGTGTTTTTTCATTGAAATCGTCATTATATTATGTTCAACTGTTTTCATTTTTTATCTGGAAACACTAGAGGTATAATTGCTAGCTTTGATAAAGTAATAAAATCAATGAAATAAAACTATGCAAGGATTAGGGTTTATTGGTGTAAGCTAGGCAATAAACCTAAGTCAATACATATATAGATTAATATCAGTATTAAATCCAGCTATCTTAGATTCACTATGAAAAATCATAGTGATCTTACATAAAATCTGTTTCCTTTTATAATATAAACACTTGAAAATCCTAAAATATTTTACATATATTTATATTGTAACACTTCATTTCAGAGTTTATATATTCACTATATTGAGATAATACACATGTATAACAGAATGTAGGTAGTTCTGAGTAGTAAAGGAAGATTTAATCATGCCTATTCTGTACATGAAAAAACTGAAGTGCAGAAAAAGTGATCTAGTGCCATATAATTACTCAGTAGTACAGCCAGAATCTCAAAATCCAGATCTTCAGATGCTTATTTTTTCCATTTCATTCTTATATGTTTAACAAATGTGGGAGAAATAAAGTATATTTTAGGTTAAAAACACAATAATGAGCAGACTTTAATATTCTATGGAAGAAGTTAAAAGCAAGATATTAATTTATGGAAAATTTCTAACATATGATATTATTTAATACTATGTTTTGATCCTTCTTCAGTCGTTTTTTATGTACTTAATTATTTAGTACAGGGTCTCACTACACAGATCAGATTCATAGTGATCCTCCTGTTTTTAGCCTCCCAAGTGCTAGGATTACAGGTGTGTGCCACCATACCCAGCCTCAATCACTATCTCAGCATACTCCAGGGGCAGGGCTGGCACAGCACACAAGGTATCAAACCCCGGTCCTTGTGCCTGCTTAAGCAGACACTTTAATCTGCTGAACTATCTGACTGGCCTTCTGTTTTAGTTTTTTCCTAACAAAAATAAGTATTGAATGAGTATTATAGCCACTTCAGATGAACTATTCCTAATCTGACATAGCTGACAGTCTTCTTACTTTGAAATCTCACTGTTTCTATTTTGTTAGGTGGTACCTGCTGTACAGATAAACACATGCATGTGCATACACTGATCCATTAATATCTATTAATGAAGTTACTATGTAATGATTATATATGTAGTCATATTTATTAGAACATAATAAAATATATTAGTATATGTTCCCATATAATATTGTATATTCATTCCAGCATGTGTAAGATGTGTAAGGAAGACTGATACATGTGGTATTTAAGCATATATATATATATAATTTCATATTTCTTCATTGCTGTCATGGGATCTTTGAGCAAGTTGCTGTTCTCTCAAGGTATAACATGCCTAAGAAATGGACACATTCTCAAGTTTGTTTAGATGGTTTTCATGCTTATGATTTCCCACTGATAAAGTAGAATTTTAAATATAAGCTGTCTTATTTTTATCTGTCCTCAATTTGAGTGCGTCCTAGTTCATTAAATTTAGAAATCCTTTCCCATTGCCCTTCTGCCATGTAGTTAATGATCTGTAAAACACTTAAAAACACTAGAGGAGTTCATTTTTGAAAAGGAGCCCTATGGAGAAGCCTTCAGAAATGTGATAAAATCTCTTTTAATCAACCATTTATTTATTTGTGCTTTAAGTACTAACTTTGCTATAGTAGATATTTTCTTTTAGCAGGGCAAACCTGCAGTGTACTCTGTAGCTTAACCTGATTATGACTGATAATATCTTGATTTTTCCCATCTCCATTGTACAGAACAACTCTGAGCCTAATTAGCTGAACTGCTACCCAGAGAAGCAGGATTTTGGTTTAGGTGGCAGAGATATAATCAAGAGTGAGGCCTATACTGCTGTCCCATCTTTGTGGCACTCATGAGCAGTATGACAGAGTGATGTGAGTTTAGAACTGGCTGTATGGCCCCAGAACACCACAGCAGGCCAATGTTAAAGGTGTATGTCTAGGTAATTGACATAGTAGGTATTCTTGACCTAAGTAAGTTAGTATTTTGTTTATATCATGGCAAAGTGAAATGAGTTATAGACATGCTAGATTGCTTGAGCTTTTCTTGGCCTGATAATGTGGTACAGAGTCAACAAGAGCTGACTATTTTCTCTTCTGTGGACTATTTGGTGGCCCAAAGAGCAGAGGACACAGATTTGGGCTGAATGCTATTAAATATGTAACATGTATATTAATACTTGACACAGTTTTTTGTCTAATTTCTCTAATATGGCTCAAATGTCTCCCCAAACCAAAGGCTCTTACCATTTCATATTATCCTAAGTTTGACCTTGGAAACACCATTTAAAATATTCCTCTTCTCACCTATCAAATACAGGTTTTGGCTATGGGTGAAGTTGAGCCAAATATTCTTTTGTGTTCAAATATTCTTTTTGAATTTTCATATGAATCATTAAAGACATTTTTTATTCCCCTTCCATGATATGTCTTTGGGTAGGAGGCCCTGAATTACACTAGTTGATTTTATTATCCTAATACATTGATAGTCTAATTTTACTACAATTTGTTCTTCAATTTCACCCAGCTGTGGGTCTCCTGATAATACTGCTTTCTAAATTGTGTCTATTAAATGAGCTATTTTGTATCATTATTTCACAAATTCATATCTTACATTTACTGAGGTTTCATTTCATTTCTCCTTCCTTATCATAACCCCTTTATTATTCTTTAGTTGGAGTTATCTTTTTTCTGAAAATTGAAAGTATACCTTGTTATAGCCATCTATAAATTTTCCTAATGGTTTTTACCTCACTTTCCAATGGTGTCACTAAATAAGATATAAGTTGTTTCACATGCTGCACTTTTATTTTTTTTTTTTATTTTTTTTTTTGTCTTTTTGAGACAGGGTCTCGCTATGCAGTTGAGGCTGGTCCTGAGCTCACTTTTGTAGCCCAGGCTGGTCTCGAACTTGCACCAATCCTCCTGCCTCAGCCTCCCAAGTGCTAGGATTACAGGCGTGCGCCACCACGCCCGGCTACTGCACTTTTATCACTCCTTGAGCTTGAACATATGTATCGGCCACCTGGGGGTCTTGTGAAGGTGCAGACTAAGATTCAGCATGTCTGGATGCGGCCCCTGCCCCTGATGATGATGCACTGTAATACATGGGAAGGGCTGATACTGCTGATTCAAGGGCCACACTGATTGGCACCTTTGAGTAGCACTGATCTAGACAACTGCAGTTGGTACAAGGACATAAACAACTGAGTTGATTTCAAGTACTGTGTTAAGGGGAAAAAGTTCTACTTTTCATTCCTGGAGATGTTTTGAATTGGTTTTTATTTTAAATGAATAAATTTCTTTGACTTTGGTTGAGAGGGAGGATTTTGTTTTAATATGACCTAAAGAAGATTGGAGGTTGGGTTTTCCTTCTTCACACTCCAGGCTTGTGTTCCTAGGTAGAATGATGCTGAGTTCTTTTCAAACTGTTCTTGACAATATCTCACCTGTTTGTTGCATTCAAACATATGTCCCCTTTTCTGCTCACTTATACAGCTGTAAAGATCCTTTTTCAGAGTATTTCCACTATTGTGCCTTTCTCTTACTGGGAAAACTTACCTACTTATGTGGGATTTCATTCTTCAAATAAGATAGGTCAAATAAGACCCTCAGGAACATAGATGCCTACCCATCCCTATCTGCTGGCTCCTATTATTAAGTCAGTTCTCTTATCTGGGACAACAAAGTCCCTCACATTTCCATGGTGACTGAATTAAGAAGCAGTGATTATAACATGTCAGCCAGAACATCTAGACAGAAAAAAAGGCTTGAAATTTCTCTTGACTCATAAAATATGTATCTTATGGCACAGAGTTGGGCTTCTGAAATTCTTCACTTTCTGTGAACACACCCGTTGACTGACATATTTTTAAGTTGTAGAGGCATTCTCATACCTGTAGTATGGGTGCAGGCTCTCCTTCGCTTTTGACAATTTTATTCACCCTTCATGGACACGGAGTTAAAAGTGCTATATTTTCTAGACATGGCTTGGTTTTAGATGATGCATGCCTGCAACTGAAGAATATGATTCTTTACAATGAGCAGTGCTGGGCTGGTGCCTCTGTAATAGCCAGGCAGCATCTATTTGGCCTTGGCTGCTCAGGGTAACCACATATAAGCTTCCTGAAGTGCTGGATGCTTAAAAATGTTTTACTTCATTCCTCTGTTAACAAAAATGACCCTGAAAAGTACACTGATGGCAAGCAGTATTGCACCAATTATACCCTTCACTGCATTTGATTGTAGGGTTTTCTCTTTATTAGCTTAAAAGTGAGCAATACCGAGTCCAGTTCCCCAGGGCCTTCTCTGCTTCCACACATCATGTCAAGTTGCTCACAATCAGTGAATTCATTACGCTGATTTAGAGACAGTAGTACATAGCACAAAAATTTTAAAACAATGTCAGAAGACATTTAAGTCTTGAGTTTGTACAACTTCGTAATTAGAAGAAGTTGTACATCAAAGTGAATGCTTTTTCTCTTAAGATTTTTCACTTTATTTACAATAGACAATATTTTGGGGGAGTTCTATTTTTGATAATAGCACTTTCTCCTTTCAGCCTTTTCCTGCAAGTAACTTCGGTCCCCCACATCCCCCTCTACACACCCCACTGGAGCCATACAAAGGGAATTAAGGAAGTCCAGAAGACTTGAGAAACAGGAAGAGAGATCACACTTGGAAGACAGGCCCAAGGGAGAAATCCTGTATCACCAGTTAAGAAATAAATAGCTTAGGGCCAACAAAACTTTTGGAAACTAGAGGCATGTCAAGGAAAAGAGGAAGCTATAGAGAGGGAACACTGAATTCTGCATGTGCACTCTATCAAAATCTCTGCTTGGCATTTGCCAGGCAGCCAGGTGAAGGCTAAAATAACTACAGGAATTTTTGTTGGCTGCTACATTTGGAAGGGTCAGAGGTTGGGGTTTTCAATCCGAGTAGCTAACTATGCTAATACAAACAGAAGTCAGTACTAGTGCAATGAGTCCAGTCTCTGCAGCACATCATTTAAGCAGCCTGGCTACAACGCATTATTAGCCATGAACTAAACAGGCAGTTATTACCATTCTGCACAGAAAGAGCAATCATAAGGAAAAACACACTGACACTAAGTGGTGAAGTATGGTAGAGAAGAGATAAAAATGGGACAAAGAAAAAGTTTAGAACTGAAAACTGAGATATCTGAAAAAAAATCGCTGCATGGGGTTCACATTGTAATGGAACTAGTATTAGAAAAAAAAATCCAGTAAATCTGAAGCAAGATCAATACAAATTATCTATTCTAGGGAACAACAACAACACTAACAACAATAAAAATTATTGGGAAAAAATGGAAAAGAACAGTAGAGATATGTAGAATACTAGCAAAGTGTCTGATACCAATTTAATTAGAAACCGAGGATGATGATTTAAAGAAATAATGATAAAATATTCCCTAAATTTAGTACAACATTTACAGGCACAAGAAGCCCAGAGAAGCTTAAACTAGTTAAATACTACAAATTAGTTCTTGAAGGGTTGTAACATTTTAACGTTATACAGAGGAACAATGCAGGGACTTTAAACTTAATATACCAAAGGGAAAATGACAATGGATTAGTATTCTGTTTCTTTTAAGCCTATTATTAGAATGTTAAATAAGAGCTTTGTAAGAATAAATTTCTTAGATAACTAAACAGATGTGATTATTCACTTGTTATGTCACTTAACATTCAAGATTCACTTTCAATTTTCATCTACTTTTCTTCTCTACTCTGTCTTTCCATCTACTGTTTCTTTTTATTATTATTGTTTTGAACAGAAGAAATATAAAAACAATACAGAATTTTGAAACAACATTTCCCTTCTTTTTCTATCCTGTAGAAAAAACCAGGGACATTTCCTCTTCTTCTTCTTCTCCTCCTCCT
>PVJA010040427.1:0-11217 GCA_004027025.1 Myocastor coypus | reverse complement strand
AAGTGCAAGGTTGTGAGTTCAAACCCTGGTCCTGAAAGAAAAAAAAAAAAAACTTTATTAGAGAAATTCCCCAACTTGGAAGTACCACAGAACATTTCATAAAATCCAACTGTGGCACAACATGGCACGGTGGCATACACCTGTGATCCTCACATTAAGCAAGCTGAGGCACAAGGAGCTCCACAAATTCAGGGCCATCATAGGCCACACAGTGAGTTCAAGGCCAGCCTGCATTACACAGTGAGCCCCTGTGTCAAAAAACAGAACAAAATTCTAATTCTGACTTAAAATTCTTCATTGATGCCCTCATCCCCCGTCACTAAATCCTTGACTTCTCCTGTCAGCTTAGAGGAACCCCATACATCTACTCGAACGTTCTGATATCACAGGAAACTAAGAAATGTAATTACCTGTGAAGTGACAGAAAAAGAAACTGGGTTGATGTCCCAAAGAAAGACCACGTAGCTGGTCTTTTGCCACAACAGTTCCATTGGCTTCCTGTGGAACCCACTGTGCACGTCATGGCAGGACCACAGGCACTGCAAGCCTTGCACTTCTCTCTCTCACTACCAGAAAACCCTCTTCCCAGTGCCACTGTGAGGTGTTGCCCAAAGGGCTTCATCTCAAAAGTCAGGGTAGTTGTCTTAGTTACTCTTTACTCGTTGCTGGGACAAATACCCGACACTCAAAATGAAGGAAGGAAAGGTTTCTTAGCTCACAGTTACTGGAGGTTTCAGTCCATATTTGGCTGGTCCAAGGCTGAGTGGAACAGGAGAGAGAGCATCCAGTTCATGGTGGCAGAACAGCAACAATCACGACAGAGGTAATCGACCAACCAGGGCAGCAGACAGCAACAGCACTAATCTGTCTGTCTGTCTCTCTTTATATTACATTCAGGCTCTCGGCCTCAGCCTATCCACTTTAGGCTACACCCATAATCCCAGAAGTACTCAGACCATAATCCCATCGGTATTAAAACACATAATCCCAGTGACTCAGGAGTCAAGTCTCAATCTGTAGAAGTCCCTGCCCCATGACTGCATGAGGCTTTGGGCAGACAGCTAGACATAAGCCATAACAGCAGTCTACTTTTTAGACTGAGTGGGGGCCATCCTCAGTGTTCTCAGAGGTTCCTGATGAATGTCAACCCAATTTCTCAACACAGGACCCCGAAGCTGGCACATGCAGTATCTGAACATTAGAAATGGCATTACAGCTCTTTGTACAGCAAGCCCCTGCCACTGACATGGCATCAGGGAAAACATAATCAAGCAGCTCGCTCAGAGCCCCTATCGATCAACATGTGTATTTCCTCAGGGCCGGAGGTAGTGCTTATGAATGAATCTATGTTTGAAATGAATGTAGTGCTTATGAATGAATCTGAAGTTTGAAATGCCTAGTAAGAACAAGAAACCTATGGAAGGAATCTAAGAAAATATCAATCCGGGGGCTGGAGAAATAGCTCCAAGGCACAAGTGCCTGAGTGGCAAGTGCAAGGTCGTGAGCTTGAACCCAGGCCCCACAAAAAAAAAAAAAAAAAAAAAAAAAGAATAGAAAATATCCATCCTTCTACACCTTCCTGGCATCACACGTTTTCCTTCCATTTTTCATTCTCACAGTCCTCACATTCTCTCTTTACTTTTTTCTTTTTCCCTCCTTTCTGCCTGACAGCAGCTCAGTGGCACTAACTGAACTCAACAGCACATCACCTAGGCCCTGACTGACAATGTCTGCTTGTGCCCAAGGCTGCAGGATCCACCCCAGGCCATCCTGGCACAGACCCAGATGCTATTCCTTGGAGCAACTCTTCATTTACATAGAAACACTCTGAAATTGTGGCTGTAACCTTCCTTTCACATCTTTCACTTTTTTTATTGAGGCAAATTAGCCAGAAAGTTAAATCTGCTTTGCATAATACTTTGCATTCCCATTTATCTGAGAGTAAGGAGCTTTCATAAGACCTCTACAGGTTGCATATGTGAACCTTCCTGCTTATGAACCTGATATCTCGATCTGTCTTTTCTTCAGAGAAAAGATGTCTAGGTTTACAAGCTCACAGTGCCACCCACCATTGCTAAGCCTGAGCATCTAATTTTAGGATTCATGCTCAGCTCTAAGTTGTTTTTTTCCAGGCCATTAGGTGAATCCAGCCTTTTAATCGCCCATGGTTTTTATCATCCAGAAACATCACACAAGAAAGAAACAAACAAAAACATCACATAATTCCTTATTCCACAAGCAGTCCCACTAATATGCAGCTCAACTATGCTAACATCAAAAGTTTTGGAAGCCCCCTGAAGGACTCAGTGGAGCGCAAGTCACCTTGGGCCTATCTGACTACAGGGAAGAGGAGGGCGATATCTTCTAGCACTGGAGCAGTAAATCCAGATCTGCTTGAGGCCAGGGCCCTTTGCCCTGAGAGGGTTGTGGGCACAGCTTTGGAGGTACTATTGAGTACCTTCTCTCTTGACTCTTTTCTCACTTGCTTTATTCTTCCTAAGAAAGGAGGCCTCTACTGGAAACTCTGTGATGCTTCCTGTGGCTACAAAGCAGAGAAATATAATTTAGGCCTCACTCCTGTAAATAAATTACATTTCATTCCACTTAAAAAAAAAAAAAAAAAACTTATTTAATCACCTTGGTGATTCACAAAATAACTATCATTATTCTAATTCACTTTGTCCTATAGAATCATAATTTAGTAGGAAGAAGAAATATTTATTATTAGCAATCCATAATTACAGACTAATAATAGCTAAATTTGCTAAGCACAGATTAACCTAGGTCTCTCATCAGTGGTTTTATATGTATTAGATCATTTAATTTTCAAGATAAGCTTACAAGGTGGATATATTATTTCCATTTGAAAAACAACACAAAGGGGGCTAGGGAGATAGCGCAGTGCAATAAATGTTTGCCTGGCAAGTGCCAGGTCCTGAGTTTGATCCCTGGTCCCACCAAAAAAAAAAAAAAAAAAAAGCTAAAGCTCAGGTTGCTGAGTGTGGTGGCGTGCACCTGGAATGCCCCACTGTGAAGGCTGAGACAGGAGTATTGCCAAGAGTTAGAGGCCAGCCTGAACTACATAGTGAGGCTCTCTCAAAAAACTAAAAGAAAAAAAAAAATGGGTTAAGCTATGTATTGAAGACCACACGGTCTTTAAGCTAGACACTCAGGATTAGATTTCTCATTCACCTGACTTCAAAGTTCCCTTCACTATTAGGTTACTGCCTTTGCCAAGCTACACATGGTCCTTCCTTTTAAAATGAACTGGAAAAGGCCGGAGAGATGGCTCATGTTCGAGCCCTGGTACCACATGCCACGCCGGCCATGAGACCAGGCGTAAGTGGCACACACCTGTAATCCCAGCACTGGGAAGGCTGAAAACAGAAGGATCACTATGAGTCTGAGCTGCATAGTGAGACCCTGTGCCAAATACATAAATATTTATTTATTTTTATTTTATTTATTTATTTTTTTTCTTGTTTCAGAACCTTTGTTTGTTTATTCACTCATTTTCATGGCCGGCTCAGCCCACCCCGAGGGCAGGGCTGGTGCAGCATGTGGTGCCGGGGATTGAACCGCGGTTCCTGAAGCCGTCCAAGCTTTCCCAAGCAGGCGCTTTAGACCACTGAGCCATCCCGCCTGGCCAAATACATAAATAAAATAGTGAACTGGATTCCTTTTCAAACGATTATTCCATTCACAGCTGACAAAAAGTGACTTTCTGCTTTAAGCAATGGAAAAAAACTAAGCATTATAAGAAAGCTAAACATTAAAATATTTCTTCAATTTCAAGCAACTTTTATGGAAGCAACAATTTGTAAAGCACATTGATCCAAATGAACCTCAAATCTTCATAAATTCTGGCAATACTCACTTCAATCTGCAACATTTAAATAGAATGTTCTGTTTTCAAATCTTATGTGATACAGACAAGCTACCCTAGCACTGAAAGGTGACTAAGACCATGCAGATACATTTCATAGCCTTGTGATCTTCATGCCAAGCCGAGACTTGCACATAGAATTGCCCTCTTGGTCTGTCCCATTTTAGTCTCCTTCACCTCCCCTGTTACACACTCGCGGTCCTCAATCCTCTCCATCCCAAGAAACATTTCAGGCGTGCCTTTGCTGACCCGCTGTGGAGTGACACTGCCTTTCACCACAGGGTGTTTGCCTGAATGCAGCACATCATGGACCCGTTCGTTCTGTACTGAGCAAAGGCAAAGGCAGATTCAGAGGCCTAGGATTCTGTCTCGGACAAACTGGCCCGAGAATGAACTATGTGTAGGAATGTTAGCATATGGAAAACAATAGAATTGTGTCTTGTGACCATGTGTTACCAATTTCTCTGGTTTTGAAGTTTTGTTTTTGTTTTGTGCTGGGGATCAAGCTCAGGACCTTGCACTCGCCAGGCAGGTGCTTATGCCACTGAGCTATATGTTTGTTTGCTTGTTTGTTTGTTTGTTTACAGTACCAAGGACTGAGCCCAGAGCCTTTCCACTGAGCCATGTTTCCAATTCCCCTTTTTTTAAACATTTAAAGACAAGGTCTTGCTCAGTGGCTGATTTGCCTGGGAAGTGCAAGATCTTGAACTTGATCCCTGCTTTAGCCTGCTTCAGCCTCCTAGAATGTGGGGTGACAAGCAAGTGCCACCACACTCAGCCTCTTTGTGTAGCTTTCTACTTCCTTTAGGACAGCAGTTCTCAACCTGTGGGTCTCGACCCCAGTGGGGGTCAAATGAGCAAAACACAGGAGTCACCTGAAGCCATCAGAAATCATAACTGTAGCAAAATTACAGTTTTGAAGTAGCCACCAAAATTATTTTTTGGTTTGTGGTCACTGCAACATGAGGAACTGTACTACGAGGTCATGGCATTAGAAAGGTTGAGAACCACTGTTTTAGGAAATCTACCCCTTTCCCCTCTTCATTCTTTGAGTCCTGTGTCCCCTGTCCACGAGCCACCCTCCTCCACCTGGACTGGCCACAACAATCACAGCTTTTAAATTCTTCCAGTCCCTTTATGTATGACCAAAACTGTCAACCAGCCTTCTGGCTTCCAGCTGGAGTGGGCAGGAACAAAAGCAAGACAAGCACACATGCGTCTGTCCCTTGAAGCAGCCTCTGCTCCAGGTGGCTGCTGGGGTGGGGGCACAGGGATCCAGGCGCTGGCCGAGCAGTGTTTCCAGTGACGCTGGCCTATGACTCTCTTTTCCTCTGGCTGTGAGCCACTGCGTGTCGTGGTCACACCAAGCTGTCAGGCATCAGCACAGTGTGCGTGCAGCAGTGAGACAGATAGAGGCAGCTACCCAGAGCCTTCTCTGTAGTCCTTGGCCTCACCCAGGCTATGCCTCCAATTTCCACACCCATTTCCCAAAAGGTATTTTCCTGAAACGCTAAAGGGGAAAATTCTACTTTTTAATCTGGTCTGGTTGGTGTTTTTGAGACAGGGTTTCACTGTGCAGCCCAGGGTGACCTTGAACACACTAAGAAGCCAAGGCTGGTCTGGAACTTGTAATCTTCCTGCCTGGGATTATAGCCACCATACCCAGCAGAAAATACAGTTCACTGCAGTTGTGTTCCTGTGTCCCAGTGGAGCCATCCCCCAGCCCCTGGACCCCACCACGACCACCACCACCACCACCACCACCACAGGTGCTCTTGGTGAGGAGTTTCAGCCCCAGGTAGCCCAGACCCAATGGAGGGAGACTCGATGTCCTCTGATTCCCTCCCTTACTGGCTGCACTGGGTGCTTTGTGGTGTCACACACATTACAGTTGGCAAGCTTTCCTCATCAGCAGTTAGCACTGGAAAGAAGAAAAAGATGTAGCATAGTTCATAAGAAAAAAATACATATATGCAAAAACTCACGTATTAACGAGTTATTATTTTCTGACTTGGACAACCAGATAGATTGAGGCAATACTTTGGTCCCATACATGGCTTTAAAACTCCTATTACTGGAAAAGCAGCCTAGATTTGAAAGAAGGAATAAAACAAAATAACTGAAAAGTGAAGTGGGCTTGAAAAATAAAGATGGTGTCTTTGGATGTTTTACTTGGGTTCCTTTCTGCCAAGAAATTGAGAAAGCCTAACACCTTACACAACATTTCCCGTTTTCTTAATTCTTCCAAAATTCTTTTATTTGAAGTTCAGTTTTCAACATTGGCAAATAAAATAAGAAGGAAGTCCATTTCCTTATGGCACCACTCAATAAGAGAGACCCAGGATGGAAACCAAGAATCTTCAATCATTCCCAGCACTATAGGAAAAAAAATATACAAGACTCGCACAGAACTTCAAAGGATGCCCCTCCCTGCGCACACCTCCCCGGCGTGGGTGTTTCCCTCACCCCACTCCCACTAATGTGGGGATATAGGTGAGCATAATTGTGCTTTTGTCTGGGACTTGGCTCACCCCACTATACTCTACTCCTAGTCCCCTGGCACAAAGCCCAGGGTGGGGCTTTGCCCTCGGTACTGTAAATAATGGCAATTACCTTTACAAACCTAAAAAAAAAAAAAAAGAAAGAAAGAAAGAAAGCCTTCCCCTCCAAGGCCAGAATATCCAAAGTCTAGAGCATGCTATAACCTCTTGTGTGCAAATCTGTTAGAATGTGGGAAGGAATTAAGGTGTGCCACTTGTGGAATGATTAGAGCACAAAGACAATCGCCAGTTCACTAGTCTTATGGACCCCTGTTGGGCCTGTGACTTCTCTGGTTCTAGACTCCTGGTGGCATCAGTCCAAGTAAAAGGGATGAATACTGAGTTAGAATGAAAGTTTCTCTCAGTGGGCAGGTCAGTGTTTACAAGCTGTTGAAGTAGAAGCGCATACCAGGACCCATCTGGACCCCAGGGGAGAGAGCTTTGCCCTGACACAGGCTGTAGGAAGGGAGGGTTTACTCTCTAAGTATCAGGTTGATGGCTCCTATTGTTCCAACTGAGTTGTCCTTCATCCAAGCTTTGCCTCATTAGCTTATCACCACCGTGCCGTCTATGAATCCCGCATAATTTTGGTATTTTATTTCATACACAAGCATTAGCAGCTGTTATCTATGTCTAAGATCAAAACAGTTAATGAGAATTCAAACTTTTTCCAATTCCATAGCCGTTGGCCATACAGATACAGCAAGACTCATTCAAAAGGCTTGATTTATGAATGAGATAGATCGCTTTCTAGGCCTCAGAGTTCCTTTATTTTGCTTCCAGATTAACTGTTTTGAGTGTGAGACCTACTGTGTGGACAGATGCCTACTGCCTAACATAGACTTGTTTCAAAGGCTACATGGAGGCCGGAGATGCAGAATGGAGAGTTCCCTGAGTGTACATAATAATTAGAAATTTACCTAGTTCTCAAAGGAAGTGTCAGAGCTGGCTGCCTGTCATTGTTTCCCTTCAGAAGTCAGTGCTTGGGAGTTATTGAGGTCACACTCTGTGCTTGTGCAATAGTTATGTTCCTACATTGAAATCACCAAGAATGCTCCTCTGTGAGCTTCCTTGTGTTTAGCCAGGTGACCAGAATTTGAAGATGCCTGACCCAAAGTACTAATACCTTCCTCGACAAGCTCTTCCCTTTGGCATGGGAGTCTGCTGAGTGACCCAGAAGCCCAGAGATACTAGGGTGGCCACCCACGCTGTGAGCTTGGCCCCTGTAGTGCTAACTTGTCAACAGCCCCAGCAAACTTCCTTCCTCTCACCAGGAGAGCGATTCCTCCTTTACATTTGACCTCTTCCCAGCTGTGAGCTCCTGTGGAGGCTCTGAGATCTGTGGTGGCACATTCAGGAGTTTGGCTTATTTGTCTGATAGAGATCACTGACATCCTTACATGACCTTTCCTCCCCCTATAAACACTCCGCAAAGACTACCTGAAGCCAGTACTACATAGATGGGCTACACAGGAATTCCTGTGAGGGGACTCTCGGCATACCTAACGCCCTTGTACACAACTAGGAAAAAAAACTCAAAGGACAGCTGCTGGGTGTCTGGGGTGGGGGTCAACAAGCAAGCCAGCACACGCCCAGTTCCCTTTGTGTGAACCTTTTTTACCTAGGCTGTGGGAGAGTCTTCTTTCTCTGCTGTTTCCTTACCCTCGAAAAGAACTAGTTTGTTGTGATGTAAAAAAAAAAAAAAAAAAAAACCTGAGGGCAAACAGGAATTGGATTTCTAGGTCAGGGGGTGTAAAAATTGGCTGAGCACTGAGAGTGACATGTAGTGCGTCCCCATGCCAGGGGAGCAGAGGCCACATGATGTCTCATCCTGGTGTCTCCTGATGGATAAGAAGTGCTTGGCCTTAGCATCCAGGCTGGACAGGCCCAGTGATGATTCTTCCCAACGTTTCCTCTGCAATTGTCTACGTCATTCTTTGCTTACAGGTAACATTGATTTGAAGTACTGGTTACATCTGTTTGAACTGAACTGCTGTGGAACAGACAAGAGAAGAAGTTGTTTTCTGAACCACCCTTGATTCTCCAGTTCCCCTAGAGAAAAAAGGGTTAAGTTCACTGGGTAAAACATTGTCAATCACTGGTGACTGCCACTGAGATGAAAAACAAGCTGCACCTGTGCATGGGCAATTTAAGAGATTCTGGTCAGCTATTTTTCTCTGGCGCTTTGTTCTGCCAGCTGCCTCTGTGCTTTGGATGCAGGTGGAAGCGTGGACTTTGCTATCTATAAAAAAATTTAATGGTGAAGATCAACTTCCGCTTCACCTCCCCAGGGATCAAAGTTTTGGGCTTTCTTTTTTTCCTTTTCCTGAAAGACTAGTAGAGCAGAGCTCAAAAACTGGTAGGTCGTTGAGACTCTCATCTCCCCCAGACAAGTAGCAGGAAATCTTTGGTGAGCTCTGGTTGTTCTTCTCAATTTGAAGGAAATAAAGCATTTTCTGAAATGAGGGCCAGAGAACAGCAGAGCCAAGCCTGGGGGATACAGTGTTGAGGTGACAATATGCAAGGGACAAACTGGGTGACCACAAGGGTGAAGTGTGTGCTCATTGGATGGTAGCCCAGCCAGGGAAGGGAGATGTCACTAACTTTACATCTGGCCAAATTTCTTTCCATTACCCAATGACCAGGAAAATATGAGTGTAGAAAAGAGGCTTAAAAATCTAATGCTCGGGACTAACTAGAAACATGCCTTGTCAATGACATGAAGCAGAAGTTCCTGTACTAATTCAACAAACATGTACTGGCCATCACGTGCCAGGCACTGAATTAGAGATTGGCCATACAGCAGTTGTTGTGGGCTGAGTTGTGTCCCCTGGAAATCCACATGGTGACGCCCTAACCTACCCCCCACCTCAGAATGTGACTCTGTTTACAGACGGGCCCCCCTCAAGGAGGTAATTAATTAAATGAGGCCATTGGTGTCCTTTGAAGAAAGGGAAATTTGGACACACAGAGACAGCAGGGGCTCGTGCGAAGAGAAAGGCCATGTGAGGACACGGCGAGAAAACAGACATCTGCAGGCCAAGGAGAGAGGCTAAGAACAAAGGCCACTCGCAGTGATCCTAAATTTCTAGGCCCAGGACTGTGAGGAGATGCACGTGTGTTGCCTACACCACTCAGTTGAGGTATTTGGTGCGGCGGCTCTACTGGACTAACAACATAGGAAGAAGCCAGACAAAGCCTTTGTCCTTGCCGAGCGGGCACTCCACTGAAGAACTTCAAACCCCATGGCTACGTAAGCAAAGGAGAAAGTGAGGTGGTTTTTTAAAACATCACCTAGATAGGCAGCAGCATCAATGAAAGAGCCAAGACCGGAAGTTGCCGCTCGTCCGAGGCTGAGTTCCTTCACGTCATGCGCATGCGCATGCGCAGCCACTAAGAGATGATATTGGAATCTAGGGTTAAATAGTGTCATTAGTGTCCTCAGCCTGAGAAAGCAAGGTCATGTGGGCATGTGGTCATGTGGCAGCCAAGTGAGGAAATCTAGCAGATCTGACCTAAAAGGTTAAATGGAAAAGAAGCATGTGGCCAAGTGTGTATCACGAGCAAACATGTCACAAATACGTGGGCTTTGGCCTTACCAGTACAGAGAAGGAAATCTGTATATTTTTACAATCCCTACACAGGTGCTTGTTTTCAGTTGTTTCCTTGAAAGTTATTAGCTATTTCTCCCCCCCCCCCATTACCCAAGGGCTTACTGCCTCAAAGGAAATCTAACATATGATAAAAATACCTAAGTCACCATTGGATGTTCAACAGGTTAAAACAGAGCTGAGAATAGCCCACAGGCATGTCTTGTGGCTGACTGGCTGTTTAATCCTCTGATCTATAGGAGAAATTGAAGGGCTATAGTCTACATATCTATCATCTGTCCACAGAGCCTTACTATTCTTGGGAGTTTCCAGCAAGGCCACTCACAGAACTGAGCTTTGTATTCCCGAAGAAAAAATACAAGACTCCCACACGTCAGCTCGATAATTCTGACTGGTGCGTGATTCCTGTTGTGTGGACAATGCTGTTCATTGTAGCTTCAGACACTGTGGTTCTGCCCACCTAGGCAAGGGTTGCTATGTGCATAGAATGGAGATGGGCCAGGTCTCACTAAGAGAGAAGTCACTTACTGAGACTTACAAAAAACTCCCCTACAACCCAAGAAGGGTGTGCAGGTTTCACACTGGAACCCACAATGAGTATCAAGCCAAAAGTCCCTGTGTAAGCAACAGGGTTAAAAATCACTTTCTCGGTCTTAGCTAGGTTGCCAGGTATAATATGAGACTCCATCAAATTTCAACTTCAAATAAGTAGTGGCTGGGGAGATAGCACCATGGCATAAGTGCCTGCTTGGTAAGGGCAAGATTGTGAGTTTGAACCCCAGTCCCACAAAATAAATAAATAAATAAATAAACAAACAAGCAAACTTCAAATAAGCAACAAATCATTTTCAATACAATGTATCTTGTGCCATGTTTGGAACCTACATTATTTGGTACATACTTATACTAAAGTCTATTGTGAGATGTGTGCAGAATTCAAATTTAACCAAGCCCAGCCAAGTGTGGTGGTGTTCGCTTGTAATCCCAGCACTTGGGAGGCTGAGGCAGGAGGATCAGTGTGAGTTTGAGACCAGCCTGAGTTACAGAAGTGAGCTCAAGGTCAGCCTGAACTTCATAGTGAGACCCTGTCTCAAAAAGACAAAAGAGAGAGAGAGAGAGAGAGAGAGAGAGAGAGACAGAGAGAGAGAGAGAGAGAGAGAGAGAGAGAGAGAAAGAGAGA
>PVJA010040426.1:0-18535 GCA_004027025.1 Myocastor coypus | reverse complement strand
TTTTTTTTTTTTTTTTTTTTTTTTTTTTTTTTTTTTTTTTTTTTTTTTTTTTGGCTTTTTGAGACAGGGTCTCACTGTGCAGTTCAGGCTGGCTTTGAGCTCACTTTTGTAGCCCAGGCTGGTCTCGAACTCGCAGCAATCCTCCTGCCTCAGCCTCCCAAGTGCTGGGATTACAGGCGTGAGCCACCACGCCCGGCTATTCACTCATTTTTATGGCCGGCTCAGCCCGCCCCGAGGGCAGGGCTGGCGCAGCACGTGGTACCGGGGATCGAACTGCGGTCCCTGAAGCTGCCCAAGCTTTCCCAAGCAGGCGCTTTAGACCACTGAACCATCCCGCCGGGCCCCGATTTTTCTCATTTTATCAATTACTTTATTCCCATTTTTCTGCAGCAGAGATTAATTGGGTTCTATTTATTACTATAAGGAAAGTAGATCTCTGAATTTGTTAATCATACTTTACCAATACTTTGTCTTACATATATCACACGGTTTCATAGGAGCCTAAGGAAATACAACTATTTTAACCTGATTTATTATCATCAATGTTTGCATTACTGCCATTTCTCCAGAACTTCAAACCTTGCTCTCTGAAGTCTTTAAATAAGTACGTGATTTTTTTTAATTGGTAGTGCAAAGAAAATTAATCTATCATCTGTAAACCCTATGCATTTAAAATATCTTAGTGTTCCCAAGTTAAATTAATGCTTAAGTTAAATTAATGTTAAGACATTTTGTTTTGATTGACTGTTTCATTTTATTTTGTTTTTTTGGTACTGCGAATAAATTCGGGAACTTTCAGAGCTCAATTACATTCCGATTTGTACAGCAACATCATAACACCATGTAGAAACAGAAACTAACTGCATGACACACTGAATTTTCAATTAAATACTCATACTATGTGTTGCTTTCATTACGGTTGTTTCAGCAGAAGGGAAATTTGAATTCCTTTGCATAAGAAATAAGCTATAAACTAAGCTAGATTCTATGGTGTTAGCTATGTAGACCTGAAGAAGCAGCGGAAGGGATCTAAAAGATAAACAAGCAGCAAATGTAAGAGGTGTCAGGTATAGATCAAAAGGAAAAAGATTATGGTTTAGTCTCAGTTTTTTCTAGCATTCGATTGGCTGGGCTTGGCCAGGCAGAGAAACAAAAGAGCCAGAGAAGGCTGAAGCACCCTGAAGGAGAAAGGAGGAGGCCAGCCCTTGTCCTGCTGCACTGAAAGAACACAGCAGGCAGACGCGCGGTGGTGGGGCAGGTCTGGCTCAGAGGGAGCAAGCACCCACCAAGGGCGATGTCCTAGGGCCACGCCAATGGACAGCCACGAGCTTAGCTGGAAGCCCTAATTTGGATCTAAGCTATGTATTTACCTTAGCTATGCTTAAAACAAGGATTTTTTTTTAACTTTCTGCATTTAACTACATAATAAATTAGTATTCACATTGATAATATAATGAATTAATATTCATACTAGAAATTAAATATAAAATAGAATTTTCAGGCCAATGAAAAATATCACAGCTTTCTTTAACTTTCCTCTAGACACACAACACAGTTACTAGATCCTGGCAGTCCCATGTAGCTGATTCAGAAGCTCTGAGGCCATAGTTCCCAAGCCCCTTAGAGCAAAGCTCCCTTTATAAGTATACACCTAAGGAGGCCCTATTTGTTTCCATATAACCCATTAAGATAAATGCTAAGATGCTTTTTTAATCTTAGTTTATGTCAGGAAATCATACTCCACCAGCACCACCAGCTGTGATTTGACGCCATTACCAATGCCATGCCATGGCAAAAAGCCTTCCACGTTAAGGCCTAAAGAAAGTGTCCAACCTTGCTATAATGGCATTATCTCATCAAAATAGAGAAGGAGTAAGCAGCTGGGTTTCTCTCTCACCTGATGTTTAGTTTTATAAAATACTACAGTCTGGTTATTATGGCTAGAAAAAAAATAAGGCCTTTGGTATGTCATAAAGGAAGGAAAAAAAACCTGTGAAAGAGTTCTAAATTTCCATTTAAGTCAAAGTAGTTAAAATTGTGACCAGTAAGATAGGAAAAGGAGCTGTCAGGACAGTTCTTCTATTTGCTAGTAGAAAGCAAAAAGATCTCATTTACAAAAGGCTAAAAGTTGTGCCATTTCTCAAAAGTCATCCAACTAAGCAATTCTCAATAGTTGCTAAATATATAGGTGAGTGCAAGCTAACATGAAATACACAGCAAAGTTGTTTTTTTTTTTTAAGAAGTCAAGGCACATTTTAGTTCAAAATATCCAGCTGAGGTTTGCTTTACTGACTTCCTTAAATTGCCAAAAAAGTTATAACATCTCCAATTATAAAAGTAATTATAAAATTTAATCAAAATCAATTAACATTTCTTGAAGTTCTATGCTCAAGGTATACACAAGAGTAACACAAGCTGCACAGTCACCTATTTCTAAGATCATCTGATTCTAAGGAAGGTGTAGGCTAATCAAGGATACATATGTGTACACAAGGAAACCAGCAAAGCAATAAGCAATTGATTCTCCAAGAGAAGTATTACTCAACATGCCAGAGGAACACAGAGGACAAAGGCAACAGGTTCTCTGAAAGACAAGAGAAATTTTCAGAGAAGGTAGGATTTAGTCTAGGCTTTAAAGAGCAGATAAGAAAGGTTCCAAATGGGGGCCACAGGGATGACTCAGTAGAATAAGGACTTGACTGGCAAGCACAAGGTCCTGAGTTCAATCCCCTGTAGAGAGAGAGAGAGGCAGGCTGACATACAACAGGCAAAAGTTTTTTCTCTGCCACTAGACAGATGAGAAGGTGAAAAAGTAAGAAATAAGGATGAGAAGGCAAGTGAATCTCTGTATTTCGAAAGCCACATTGATTCTGAACTGCACTTTGCAAGTGTCAGGAAAGCTTATGGAGGCTTCTAAGCCCACAAATGACTCCCTTGGAGAGGAGCTTTACATGCCCTCAGGTTTTGTGCAAATAAATCACAGCCATGTAAGCAACATGTTTTCATTTTCTTAAAAGCCCACATAAATGCTGCTGTGATCAAGCTTCAAAAAGAAGCTTTGAGGGCTCGGCAGGATGGCTCAGTGGTCTAAAGCGCCTGCTTAGGAAAGCTTAGGCGGCTGCAGAGACCACAGTTCAATCCCCGGCACCACATGCTGTGCCAGCCCTGCCCTCAGAGCAGGCTGAGCCGGCCATAAAAAGAAATAAACAAACAAATAAAAGTTCTGAAACAAGAAAAATATAAAATAAAAATTTAAAAAAAAGAAGCTTTGAGTCTTCAGTTATAACGCATGCCCTGAGTCATGATCATCCACTGAGCCTGACAGAACACCTGACAGCACGGCCGGGTCGCTGCACAGAGTGAGGTAGTAGGCGCTCAGAACATGCTTGGAAACCACAGAACGCTCAGAGCACTGTGCCTCCAAGACACAATATGCAGAAGACTATTTTCTTATGCTAGAACAGCGTCTTCTCAACCTAGGTAGATGAGCGTGTGCTGTCAGATCACTCAAAACACATCCATCAAAGGTCCAGGATGCGCTCCGTATCACTAACTTACAGAAGTAGCAAATCTTAAGAACAAGTGCAAAACATATCCTGCTGAAATCTCAGAAGGCCTTAAAGATTAAAGATAAAGCATGGCACTGGGGAGATAGCTCAGCAGAATAAGTGCTTGCCTGGCAAACGCAAGGGCCTAAGTTCAATCCCTGGTTCTGCAAAAAATAAATAAATAAATAAAAACACAACGAAGGCCGCACAATGAAAAGAGGTTATGGTACCCTGGATGACTGTATGAAGGAGGGGCCTTATTCTTAATTTCATTTCCCAGTAATCACTGTTGGATTGTCATATGAGCTAGAAATAAAACTATCATGCTCGCTTTGGCAGCACATACACTAAAATTGGAATGATGCAGAGAAGACTAGCATGGCCCCTGCACAAAGGTGACATGAAATAAACACTACCATGATTTGAAACTGTTTACTATAGCAGGTATATGCACCAAAGTTTGTACTTCAAAAGTCTGAATACAACTTAGGTTTGCTTTTTGGGTTTTTTTTTTAATAACTTAGGTTCTGAATACAATCAAATTTTCAGTACACAAAAAAGTAAAGCTGCAGAGACACGATTTAAGAGACAGGGATAGGACCACTGACATTGCGTTTGTAATGTTTCACTTTCCTTAGCCAACGTAGTTGATCTCATACTTACTCTGGAAAGGACTGCAATAAATCACTAGGCTGCTTAGAGATTGGTTCCGATGAGCCAACACAGGGCCACTCGGGGTCTCCTGTTGGGCAGGCCACTCTACTGCAACACCCAGCTGTCCCCTGGGAAGCACCATGGTTTCCCAGGGCTCCATTTCCTCCACACACATGATGGAAAAAATGCAGTATGAAAAAGCATCCAGCAGGATGAAGGCATAAGGTTAATTCCCAGCTCCTTTGTGCCTTTCTCCAGTTGCCGGATTTCCACATTAAATGATGTCTTAGTCAATTTCGTATTTCTGTAACACAATACTACAGATTGAGTCACTTATTAAAAGATAAGACAATTTATTTCCTAGAGCTATGGAGGCTGCAAGTCCCTGAGCACTGCACCAGCATCTGCTGAGGGCCTCTGGCTGCAGAGGTACGTGAGCCCACACGCGGCACGTGACCTGAGCCGCCTCTCGACCTCGTTTTGTCCTCCTTGCACTCTGAGTCCATGGCAGAAGGCGCAGCCTGGAGGCCTCTGAAATGTCCCCTTGGTTGCTCTACCACTGCCTGGACAAATCGACGCCAGCTTCCTCCTGTGTGCATCCCTGCGGCAAGCAGCTGTTCAGCCACACCTCAGGGTCTCTCCCAACATGCTTTGTCAGTCTTGACAAAGCCAGTTTTATAAATCTTCCTGTTCTGCTTTCCTTTTAAATATAAATTTCATCTTCGAATCATTGCTTTGCTTCCTCATTTATTATAAGCAGTTAACAGCACGTACAGAATTGCCTGCATGCTTCATTGTTCATAAATTTCTACTACCAGATATTTTAGTTTGTCACCATTAAATTACACCTTCCATGAAGACCTAGGGCAGTGGTAGCAAACCTACAGCACTTGTGCCATGGCCGACTGCTTGTTGTCACTGAACACTCTCATGGTTCACATCACTGGCTTAGCACACAGGCACTATGCTGTCGCACTTTTGGTGACTGTACAGCAAAAGTGGCCTTTACTCCAGCATGCAATGTTGCCCCTCATTGCTGCCTGAGCCCCTACTAGAATGTCCTTTATCACCTGCATTTCCACTGGCACTGAGTTCACGACCATGTAAGTCATCTCAGGAAGTTCCAGACTTGCCCAGTAATTTCTTCTTCTGCTTCCTCAGCAGAATCACCATTAACACCATTTTCACAGCCAACCAGGCTTGTTCCAGCCCTTCCTGCTGTTCTGGAGTCTTTCACCTTCCACCCATTGTCTACTTCTCCTTTCATATTTTCAAGATTTTTGCTGTTGCATCCTATTCAGTATCAATTTTCTGTCTTAATTTTCTACTGCTATAATAGGATACCAAAAATTGGGTAAATTATAAGGAACAGAAACTTATTTCTTACAGCTCAGAAGGCGAGGCAGGTGAAATCAAGGTGCCACCCCTGGTGAGGGTCTTTACGCTGTAGACCCTGGTAAAGACCAGGGTCTTTAAGCTGTAGCACGGCAGAAGACTACAGGACCGAAGCGTGCGCTGAGAGGAAACACTGTCTCTTCTCAGCTCACTCTCAAGGGCAGTGTCCGCACGTTCCCAGCAGCAAGCCCTCATGATCGGACACCTCCCACCAAGCCCTGCCTCTTCATCCCATACTATCAAGTGGACACTTGAACCTCAGTGTAAATTTTGTTTTTTTGTTTGTTTGTTTTGTCTTTTTGAGACAGGGTCTCGCTATGCAGTTCAGGCTAGCCTTGAGCTCACTTTTGTAGCCCAAGATGGTCTCGAACTCGCACCGATCCTCCTGCCTCAGCCTCCCGAGTGCTGGGTTACAGGCGCGAGCCACCACGCCCGGCTCTCAGTGTAAATTTTGGAGAGGACAAATACTCAAATTATAGCAGGTAAGTCTTAGTTTTATATTTTTTAAGTGTTGATTAAAAATTTACACCTTAGACCAGGGTTAGGACCAAAGAAGAATACAAATACTAATTTCCCTCCTTTCTAGTCCAAAAATAGTAGCCTAAAAAAAATTAGGAGAGAAAATATATTGAACATTATTTCAAAAGAGAAATTATAGGTTTTTCCCAAGAAATTCCAGACATGTAAATGTACTACAAAATTTATGAACTTTCATGTACTTAAAGAAAATCCATATGATTCTCATTGAAATCATAACTTTAAAATAAAAGGCACTGTAGCTTCTTTGCAGGATTTTTAAAATGATGTCCCTCCATATCCTAAAATTAAAGTGGTTGGACAATGTTTAAAAATCATGTAGTGAGCCGGGCGTGGTGGCTCACGCCTGTAATCCCAGCACTCTGGAGGCTGAGGCAGGAGGATTGGTGCGAGTTCGAGACCAGCCTGGGCTACAAAAGTGAGCTCAAGGCCAGCCTCAACTGCATAGCAAGACCCTGTCTCAAAAAAATAAATAAATAAATAAATCATGTAGTGGATTAAGAACGAGAAGTCTTGTTAGAGACCTTGTGTAACAACAAAGTCTAAGGTTTAGTCTAGGAGGGTCCTCCATACACTCCCACACCCCAGGGCTGCAGCTCAGGCCCTGTTAAAGTAAGTCTGCTTTGCTGCCCCCTGAGTACCTGCTTGTGACTTATTTCTCAGGTAGTGTGGGCTCCAGAAGTCCCACAGATCTACTTAGGATAACAACTGCACTGCTAAGACCAAAGAGTTCCAGGACCAGCAGCCAGCAAAGATCAAGAGCCACAGCCCCTCACAGGATGGACCTGGGCTCTCCAGCATGAGCCGGCAGCCAACAGTGGGCAGCTGCTGGCTGTGTCAGCGGCGAGATCATCAGGAGAGCTAGCAGAGCCGCATTCTGCCAACACAGTTTCCATCTCGGTTGAGAAAAAGAAGCCTAGCCTGACTCAACACTTTGGTGGCATGAAGAATGATGTACTTTTGGGGGGTTCTTAAGAAGAGGACCCAAGGAAGAGACCTCCCTCGTGGGTGACAAGTGGCCGCTGAACCCTTGCTTTCCCTGGCCAGGCCTGCCTGTGTGGCCCTCCCCACTGGAGTGACCCTAGCCAGGCCCAGCAGTCCATCAGCTGACCTCTGCTCCCGCCTCTCTGCCTCCTTTCCTTTTGTCTCACAAGATTTCTTTCCTTCCTGCGTACTGTTTAAAAAATCCCTGATTTTTTTTTTTCTTTTGTCTTTTTGAGACAGGGTCTCACTGTGCAGTTCAGGCTGGCCTTGAGCTCACTTTTGTAGCCCAGGCTGGTCTCGAACTCACACCAATCCTCCTGCCTCAGCCTCCCGAGTGCTGGGATTACAGGCGTGCGTCACCACGCCCGGCTAATCCCTGATATTTTAAAGGGCTCCCATATGCACTGTACTTCCTGGGAATCTGAACTACACCTATACCATAGGGAAAAATCCTGAAGTACCTAATAGTGAAATTCAGCAAAAATTAATCTGAAATTCATTATCATTTGAAAACAACCTGTTTTTAAAAAATATTTTTAATGGATTTAGTACAGAGTCTACAGGATCTCACAACATAGATTGGACTCGTAGTGATCCTCCTGTTTTCAGCCCTCAAGTGCTGAACAACCTGGTTTTATGAGCACACTAGACTGCAGCAGCAGGGTGGATGGAAGCCACCAGCCTTGTTCACATGGCCTTTGCAAGTCTGGAGGGAGACCATGAGTATTGCTTCACTGTCAGGGAAACGCACCCACAGAAGGGTAGACTGGAGCCACAACTGGGGTTACAAGTTACTATCCAGGCTGCACCTCGCTAGCTCAGGGGTGCAGTGTACCCGAGTATGTGTGCATGTTGTTCTGAGAAGCCTTGTGAGTCTCTTGCTATGGAAGTGGATTTTCCCAATAGGGCTCTGTGTCTTCAAATGTCCTTCTGTGATTTTTATTATCATTTCTTCTATGTTGCTCTTGTATCTGCTAGTAATTTGTGCCTTGCTTTGGACTGCGTACTTATTTGGAGAGACTGTCTTGATATTTTGTCATATTATTGTTGCATACTAACCCATTATGACTGTCTTTCTTGTGTTATTGTGACTGTCTAGTGCTGTTATTATCTAAGAAATATTGAGGATATGTTATATGAAAGAGCTCTGGGGTTGTGATACAAATGTTTAGTGGCTGTAGTTCTTCTGTCCCAGGCTGTACAATCGAGTTTCGTCTGGGAAAGTCTCTACCAAACATGGAAACCACACCAAGTATTCCACAGCTCTAACTGCTAGGATGTCTTTCAGCTAACTGGGTCAAACTTAAGGATGGTGGTTTAAGTAAAAAAGAGGCCGGTCTTTTGTAGCACAGCCTGAGCACACTATAAGTTGGAAAATCAAGAATATACAGGATGGCTGAGGTGACCGTATGAAGAATTTCCATCAGTTTTTTTAAAATAGTAGTTAATTTTTTTACCTTATAGAATTTTTTCCTTACTCTGCATGCTGATATCTGCAAGCCAAGCAACTATGCTGAGGACAGCAACATGTCACACAAAAACCATGCTTGAAAGACCTGTCACCTTGGTCTTCTAAATGTGTATCACTAAGCATCTGCTCAGGCAAATGCAGTCAGGCACACCTGGGTTCATTCCCCAAACAAGCCTCATCCGGAGTGCCTTGAGGGCATCCTCAGACAGACAAAAAAAGGCCTTCTAAATGTGTACCATAAAATAAATAAATAAATATTATTTTTAATATCATATCAATTATTACTATATTCTCTTTAAAATAATTTTTTAGAAAAAGGTAATAAAAGAGAGAACAAAAATTCAAGATTTCTTGAAGGTATGTAATAATATTCAATCATATATCCAATCTTGCATAACTATATGTTAATCTAAGGAACAGATTTGATGATAAAAAGGTAATATATCGATCATTGTTAATCAGTTATCGCTCTGAAAATCTGTAACATATGTACTATTGTATGTTACCCTGTTTGTGTTTTTGTTTTCATTTTTCTTGCTTTTGTTTTTGCCCTTCAAAATAAAATATAATTATAATAATAAAAAAAATAATGGCCAAAATATGTCTCTGAATGATGCCATTCTCTAGCTAGGTCTGTTTCATAAAAGGGAGAGGAGAGGGAGGGGTGAGACGTTCCTTAGGTACAGGTTTCTATGAACTTTTATTGCAACTCTAGCCTTGGGCATCCTTGTCAGCCCTGCGTAGCTAGTTTCCATGGCCCACAAGCCCACAGAATCTGACACGGGCATCATTATAAGTCCCTGCTTTCACCTAGCACCTGGCAAGCAGGCACCCATGCCCCTCACACTCAGCATGGGGGCACTGCTTTTCCCGATGCCAAGCGACCCCGCCTCATGAGCCAGCTGGCATCACTCTCCCCCTGCAGTTGTGCCCTCCCCCTTCCCCAAGGCAGCGAGCCATTTGCCCTCACCCCACCAGTCACTGTCCAACCACTCCCATTCCAAGTGGGACGGCAATCCTGAAGCACGCCTGCGCGCTGCGTTACTCAGGGCGATCTGCTCCCATCACGGACGGATCCGGTGGGGCTGGAAACATCACCAGAGCACGTGTTCCCTTCTTTGACCTGGCTCAGGGTTCTAAAGAAAGGCTTGGCAGTATTTTCTGAGAATCCTGGTAAGCTTAGAGGTGCATTTATTAAATTGAGTGCAACTTCTCTTCTTAGCATGTTTGCCTCAAGTTAAGATCTAACCAGAAAGAAAGTGCTGGTCGTTGTCATGGCGATGGTGAAGCCCACAGCTCACCGCAGATGTTCTTCACTTAACGACCTAGCTGCCTCATGGCTGTGTGTGCTGCTCAGGCCTACAAGCCACAGTCTGGACATACAGCCTGCACTCAGACCTGCGGTGCACGAAAGAGAGCAGCCAGCCAACCTCAGGGCAGCTTTTCCCACTTCGATACTCAGTCCTACGTGCAAACTTCCTGCCCCGCCGTTTCCAGGGAGTGTACACTACACCGTACTGTCTGCAGGGTGTACTCAGAAATGAACGCAACCGGGTTAGAACCAGAAATGGCAAATCCAAGTGCTGCAAGGAACAGGGGGTGCCAAGTGTGTGAATCTGTACCATGAGGTTGACCAAGCAAAAAGAAAACGACAAGACAGACACTCATAGGATTCCTCTCAAGTGCTACACCGAGGACCTCTACTACTGCTACTTCTATTTCTACCCCATCATCTCCCGCATCCAGGTCTTCTCCACCTCCTAGTCATAATTCTGATGATGGCACTGTTGAGGTCTTTGAAGGATTCAGTGACTAGATGTTAGCCTGAATATCCTTTGGTACAGTTTTGGGCATCTTGTTTCTACAAAGCCCCAGTGTCCTTTCTGTGCAGTATAGCTTGTTTATACAGTGTTGTAATTTTGCTAACTGCTCTGTGTAGTACAGTAGTGTAGGTCAATGTGAATGATTAGGGCCGGCATGTTTTAAAGGTATTTAGTACAGGGCCTACAGGGTCTACATGGTCTCACTACACAGATCGGACTGGCAGTGATTCTCCTATTTTCAGCCTCCCAAGAGCTTGGATTACAGGCTCACGCCACCACACCCAGTCTCAATTGCAGTCTCAGTGCACCCCAGGGGAGGGGCCAGCATGGTAGGCCAGGTATCAAACCCTAGCCACTGTGCCCTGACTAAGCAGGCACTTTAGTCCACTGAGCTATCTGGCTGGCCAAGATATATATATAGATATATAGAGATATATAGAGAGAGATAGAGATAGATAGATAGATAGAGATAGAGATAGAGATAGAGATAGAGATAGAGAGATAGAGACAGAGATAGAGATATATGTGTTACCAAGGATCAAACTCAGGACCTTGCACCTGCCAGGCAAGCACTTATTCTACTGAGATGTCCTCATGGCCCAGGGCTAGTGGCATTCTTGACCTCTAGTTTTCAAGATTATTTTCCAACTAGCGCTTATTTTCAGGGAAACATGGTGATTGCTGGGAGTTGAGTGCACTGTTGACACTGTTCTCAAACAGGCTACTAGTGTAGCTGACAAGCTGCTGCAAACCCTCCAGACCACACCGTCCAGAGGCCTGTTGAGGAAGCAGCTTCCCATGTCGACCCATGTGGGACCTTGAGGATTCTATCCAATAGGACAGGATGAAGCATCTCGCAACTCATTTCAGAAGGAGAGAGAGGTGTCTGGATATGCCTGCTGATTATGACAGGGTCAAAGAGGTGGCACAAGAACAGATTTTATGTCTTTAAATCACTTGAACCAAGGCTTCCAAAAGTATACTAACCCCGACCCACAATCCATAGAAGGGACTTTAGTGGCTATGCATTCTATAACACAGCCACCCCCAGGTAGAGGGGGAAGTTACCAAAGTTCAAGGCAGGAGCCCAAACTCTCTCGTCTACCTTGGTGAAGGAGGCCTTCAAGGTCTACAAAAGCTAGAAGCAGAGGGAGAGACAAAGGAAGGTAAGAGATTAAAGAAAAGAATATAAGTAACAGCTGTGCTAACTTAGCCACCACCTCAGGGTAACTGCCAAGCCCACGCAAAACCTACTTACAAGGGCTGGGTAGAAACCAATGTGCACACAGTTGGAAGGGGAGCAGTGACTCCCCTGAAGTTCAGGATCAAATGGATTCTTCCCAAAGGAGACCTGGCCTAGGCTGAAGACTTGTGCCTCCCAGGTTGCGCTCCAAGCAGCAGACACTGCCGTCACCACGAAGGAGCCTCAGCAACCACAGTCCCAAGAAAAATGCCAATTTGCACACTGAGGCATCTGCTCCACGAACTGTGCCGAGGAGTGTTCTGCTCAGCTTAGGTCATTCACCAAATTCTGCAGCCCTTACTTCCAGTCCCAAGCCTAAGTTCAGGTAAGCATAGTCTGCAAAGGCAAAGGCAGCTACGCAAGGGCCCGCAAAGGCACTGCAAGGCCTCCGTGGGAATGACTGGCTTCTGCTATGGCAACAGATGCCTGGGTCCCCCCAATGTGAAGAAGTCTTTTCGTTATCCTTTGCCCTCTGGGATATATCAGGTAACAGTAGGAGCCCTTCTCAAAGAACAGGAGACAGCCCTGGGCTAGTGCCATACTTCTGGTACCTAGGTGCAGTGACAGCAGGGTGACCTGGTTGCCCACAAGCAGTGGCTACAACTACCCCACATGAGGGCTTGCCTCTGTAAGTACAGGCACCTTCCAAGGGTAAAGAGATCTTAAAGGCAAAAGGACATTGGTAGACGGCTGGAGACCAACTACTGTAGTATGAGGCTCTCCCACTGAGGAGGTCTGATATGGAGCAAAGAGAGCTCTGCTTCAGTGAGAAAGCCACAGAAAGGCATGCACAGCACAGACTCAGGGAGGAAAGGGATGAGCTATGAAGACCGATACGAAGGAAGAAGAGGTTGGGGAAACCTTGCTGTTTTCAGTGGTGAAGTTTATGAAAGGGAATGTATACATGTAGTGAAACGGGTTATAGCTTTCACCCAAAACAAGCGGCCCAAACAGCGGAGGCAGAAGGGCCGCTGGCTATGGCATCAGACCAACTTCTGGAGCAGCGTCTTCAATGCTATTTGGAGAGCAGAGGGTCTCACGCTCAAGGGCATCAAGATCCTCACAGGGTGTGCCCTCTATAAGCCAGTAGTGTAGACCCACTTGTGCACAGAATCTGCGTCAGACCAATCTATGATTCCTCTCCACTCGCACGGATGTCTGCGCCTTAACAATGGTATGGAGTTATTCAGTAGCCTGGTTGTACTCCACTGTGACCTTTGGATGGCTCCTGGACAGTCATGCTGGGATGGCTCTAGACACTGCAGAAGCGTGAAGGTGACAGTGTGGGATCTACGCATTTCCCTCCCCAGCATTCAGCTCCATCCCATACTACTTGGGTCTCCACCATGTCCTTGGGTGAGACACCAGCAAGCAGGGCAACAGCACTTTGGAGAGGTGGGGCACGGCTGAGGCATGGCCGGTGTCCTGGTCCTGTAAGAGCTGAAGCTTGGGAGGGTACACCTGAACAGTGGGGCAGACTGCAGCACTGACCTCTACCTGCCCAAGGGCACAGATGGCCACAGGGCAACAGAGCTCAGTTCCTCTGCCTTTGGTTGAACAAATGGTGCTCGCTGTCAGAGACAACCCAGGCACGAGTGCAGGCTGCAGGGAGGGAGGCTCATTCATAAACTGCTCGCTTTCCAACTAGTAAGGTTTTCGCATGGTTAAATGATTACCATTTTGTGTGTGTAATTCGGGGGGGGGGTGGGTCCCATAGTCCAGGAGTGAAACTCCTGCCATCAGGATAAGATTCTCTCCTGCTGCCACCAATCAGGACTTGAGATAAATATGCTTGCTCCTCTCAGTAAGGGATACCTGAGAATACGTGTTACGCATTGCTGTATATGCCCAGGTATCAGTCTGCTAGCTACGGTCACCCACTTGTGAGCTCTGGGTTGTCTCCAAAGGCCATGTTAGCTCTGACATCTACAGGCCCACCAGCCTACAGCAGGGAGTCAGCTACTTTGTCCTTCTCTCTCTCTCTCACCTTGCTCTCTAGTTGTCTGCTTTGGTTCACAGCAGGTCTCATAGCCAAAGAACAAATGGCACTGTGAGAAGAGCACTGGGTCTTGATGCCCGTGCACAGACATGCTGATGCGCTGCTACTCACATCCAGGGGACAGCAGTGCTAAAAGTGTTTCTGGGCCTAAGTGCATCTGCCGTGGGCTCCGTCGGCACAAACAACACAAACGGAAGTGGCTGCCAATTGGCTAAGTTTGACCCCGGGGGTCCTGGGGCTTAGAGTAGCCAGCAGTAGGTTGTAGGTGAGCTGGGACAGTCCCCTGAGGTATGGCTGTGGAGACACTGCTAAGGTCAAGTTTCTGCTCCATCAGAATATGGCCACGCCAAAGAAAATGATGGTGAAAACTCTCAAAGCATGGAGACACTGGATAAATTTCTCCTTATGAAAAAGACCAGATGCAGGCTTAGTGGCAGTTTCTAGACTAGAAACATTTGGAAAGGGGGATACTTCCTTACTTTGTGATTGTTTTGGTTTGGTTTTGTACAGGGCCTCACTATGCCGCTCGGACTTATAGTGATCCTCCTGTTTCAGCCTCCCCAGCACTGGATTATAAGTGTGCACCCCCATGCCCAGTCCCCGTGGCCAGCTCAGCCTGCCCAGGGCAGGGCCAGCACAGGGGTACTGGAGATTGAACCTGATCCTTGCAGTTGCCCAGGCAGGTGCTTAGACCACACTGTCTGTATCTTTACAACTGCTGGTAAGGTTCATACTTTCAGACCACAGAGCTTCCACACTGAGTGGAGGATGATGTAGGGCTTCTGACCTGTGACTCCAGAGGAGGAGCCAGGCTACCACACTGCATTCCTCCAGGACCCAGGGTCAGCTTCTACAATAGAAGACATCACAGAAGCAGCTGCGGAAGGTGGACCTTCAGCCTTGCGCTCCCCTTAAGATGAAAGAGGGGGACATCTCTCGGGGCACATAAGACTGAGGAGAAGCACCTGAGCCATTTCTCCTCCACCAGCTGGAGGACGCTATGGCTTGGCCAGTGGCTATCTGCCCCTCTCTCTTGCTGCATTTTCCCCCCTTGAACTCCAACCGGCTTTGGCAGTTTGCTTCAGGGTCCTCCTTGGCTACTTGCTGTCGTCCTCCCTGGCTGTCAATCACCATTTCCTCTCCAATGTGAGTCCAGTTAGGAAGTGTGGTGCCCTTGCCCACCCTGGCCACTTCTGTTGGTGCCGCAGCATTTTCGAGAACAGAGAGAACACCATGGAGGGCTAGCATCAGGGAGGGAAAGATTTGGTCTCCTTATTTGCATACGCACCATTCACAGCAAACCTCCTGGGAGATTCCCTGGTTCAAACCTTCACTCTCACTGAAACAAGCTTGCAAGACACTACACGCACAGTATTTCCCAGGTACTCCTTAGGGCTGAGTCCAGAAAGGCTCTCTCCTATTTACCAGCCCTTCTCGATGCAGCACAAGCTCTGTGAAAATAAGATTTGCTTTGGTATTTCTATTAAAAATAATATATCTAAAATGCTTATTCCCTTTGAGATTGGATAAAAACATAATCCTAATTTTAGCAAATGTACTCATCTATTCTGCTCAGATTTCATCTCTTCAGTAAGGTTTCCCCAAACACCTCTTTTAAAATTTCAAATATTTGATCCCTGGGCCTACCGTGCCCACCCTGCCCAAGGGGCATGCTGAGACAGCAATTGAGACTGGGTGTGGTGGTGTGGGCCTGTAATCCCTCCTCTTGAGAGGCTGTAAACAGGCGGATCACTAGGAGTCCAATCTAGTAGTGAGACCCTGAACACCCTGTAGACCCTGCCCTAAAATACAAAAAATAAAAAATAAGTAAACAAATCATAAAAGTATCGGTATTGGACTGACCACTGGGTATGGACACCTGGAGCTTGAAATGAGGACATAATTTCATTCATTACCTGCAAAGATGCATTAGAATTGAAGAGAATAGATTCAGTAAAGCTTAAATTTTCAGGAGAACTTGTCCTCACAATACTTGTTGGAAAAGCATAAAGACAATGCACTTTGCAGAAAAGCATGGTGCTAACACTTAGGCACTGCCTCCAAGTTTATAGAATGGCAGAATCAAAATGATACAGATGCATTACATAGCTCAGGACTCTGAATCCATCACTGTTAATT
Source organism: Myocastor coypus (assembly GCA_004027025.1). Taxonomy (NCBI): domain Eukaryota; kingdom Metazoa; phylum Chordata; class Mammalia; order Rodentia; family Myocastoridae; genus Myocastor; species Myocastor coypus. Next base: position 2,742 of record PVJA010040426.1, on the reverse strand, counting down.
CCCTGTGATTGTCTTCTGCTTTTCTCATATTCGAGGTCATCTGGTCACCTGAGTAAACGCAGGACGTGCTTGCCTTCTCGAGCTTCTGCTCACCATCTGATCTGCAACAACAACCAGGAGGCCCTGAGGAGGAGCCCAGGGGCCCACTTTGCTCCTCCTCAGGAAGTCCCGCCCGTCCTCTTCATCTCCCGTGACTGCTTCCTCATGCTGGTGCGAGCGTAGCAGAACGTGCGGGAACTGAACGGGATGTGTACTTGCCAATAAACGGAGACTCCAGCTCACTAACCATTGCAAACCTATTCTGAAGCTTCTTCAAGAAATTAAAGCAGAGCCCAAGGTCAGACCACACGTTACGGAGAAGCAGCCGCTGGAACGCAGAACAGCCCTTCCGTGCCGCTGCTGTCTGCCGTTTGTAGGATCAGATGCGAAGAGTGGAGCGGGTATTATGCAATAACCACCCCCACTCCCTGGAAACCTGCATTAATTGCGTCCGTGTAGCTGCGCTCCTTAAATGGCATGACTCGTCAGCCCCGACAACTTGCTCTCGGGGTGATGAAAATATAGTTGGCTGTATCCGAAAAGCTTCCCCAAATACCTTTAATGCACAGTCACAGCTACCACTTTCCAGAAAGTACTATTTCATCACCTACATTATGTAAATTTCTAAATTCTGCATTACATATTTCAAGTACGTTTAAATCAAAGTCAAAGCACTGGAAAAGCCAATGGAATTTAAGAGCAACAGGTATTAAAGGTGCTGACTCAGCAACAGAGGCACTCAGTAGCCACCCCAACTGCGGGAAACCTGAGCCCCTGCACATGTAAAGTCATGGAGACGAAGCTGAGAAAGACTGAGCAGTTTGTAAAGGAAACAGACAAGGAGCTCAAACGAAGAAAAATGTTAAAGACAACACACTTGGTAGTGTACAGTGCAAAAGGTAAAATAAAAACAGGCAAATGAAACGGGCTTGGGACCCAAGTTAAAACGCATCGCACGAAACAGCCACCACACTAGCCCCCATTCTTCAAACTGCAAATTATGAGAGCAGAGGTGGGCTAACAAAAGGCTGTATTCCTGGGATGTGGTGAATGGTTGCGACTTTGGCTAGCTGCTCTTCAAATAAAGGGGCTAGGACTTTCTCTGGTCAGTCACCCTGTCTAGCACCCCCGGTGCACCACAACCACGGAGGTCTCCTTCCTCAGCCCAAGACAGTGATTCTCCCGGAAGAAGACGGCACGCACACACAGGGGCACGAACTCAGGGCAGTGGCCAAGGGTGGGATGCTTCGAGCCGAAGCACAAGGCATTCGGCACGTGCAGAGCGCCGGCGACATCGGTTCTTACGGTCAAGGTCAGAGAGACTTGAGAGGTTCTACTGTTCAACCAAACATGGATGCTCAGAGTTTCTCTGTAACATTCCTGCCGAGCAGCTAGAATATTTTTACTGAAACATATTGATTTATAGAAAAAACACTAGCCTCCAAAATGGCCTATTTCACCTTCAAATATTCTCCCAATGTACTATTTATTCAATTCTTTGATCAAGCTAAACATTTCACTCGTAACATTTACCAATAAGCTATAATAACATCAGAATAACTAGGCAAATACTACAGAGAATTTCATTTTATTAATCAGAGCAGGGCACCCCTGAGAATTAGTGTATTTTAAAGTTTCCTAGGGCTGGCCAGATAGCTCAGCAGATAAAGCACCTGCTCAGGCAAATGAAGGGACCAGAGCTCCATCCCCAGTGTGCCACGACAGCCCCGCCCCCAGGGCGTGCTGAGATGCTGAATGGGACTGGGTGTGGTGGTGTACACCTGCAATTCCCGTGCCTGGGAGGCTGAAAACCAGAAAATTACTACAAGTCCGACCTGTGTAGTGAGACCCTGTAGACCCTGTACTAAATACACGCATAGATAGATAGATAGATAGATAGATAGATAGATAGATAGATAGACAGATAGATAGATAGATATGTTTCCCAAGTGATTCTAATCTACGTATGTAACCAGGACTGAGAGCACTGCATAAAAGCCTAAGTTCAGCCCACACCATGGTGGAAAATGACAGACGACTCTTCTCCCTGAGCCTTCTGTGTCCCCACTCTCCACCTGACTCTGATTATTATACAGGAGAATATGCAACATTACAAAGTAGCAGGAGTGTAGCATTTGTAGTCAGACAGACCTGGCACAACTACTTCAAGGCAAGGGCCCTCAGCCTGGGTGTCTAACTGTCCTGAGTCTAAATTTTCACACCTGTGAAAGGATGACGGAAAATCTACTAGTCAAAGATGACAGCAAATCCTGTACAGCCAGCACAATGCTACCATGTCCTCCTGAGCTCTCTGGGGGTGAATGTGGTGGCAGAACATGGGCAGCCTCCTGACCACTCCTCCTTGCTGTTCATACCTGATATGTACTCCCCCACTAAGTGGGGCAGCCCTCTCTTACACAGGGCCTGAAACTCACTTCTAATAGAATACAGCAAACAGAAGGTCCAATATCAGTTCATTTTGAATTAATAGTCACATGATTATCCTAGGAGGGCCTGATTTAAAGAGAGAAAAGTGAGCCAGGCATGGTGGCCCACTCCTATAATCCCAGCACTTGGGAGGCTGAGGCAGGAGGATCAGTGCGTGTTTGAGACCAGCCTGGCTACAAAAGTGAGCTCAAGGCCAGCCTGAACTGGACAGGATAGGAAGGGAGGGGAGGAGAGGGGAGGGGAGGAGAGGGGAGG
>PVJA010040425.1:0-18517 GCA_004027025.1 Myocastor coypus | reverse complement strand
GAGGGAGGCAGAGAGGGGAGGAGGAAGGAAAGGGAGAGGGAGGGAGGGAGGGAGGGCAGCTTGGCAGCCGGAGCAGCAAGCGTGATGACCCCGGCCAGCGCAGCCCGACCCAAGTGGAGAGCAGCAGGTGGGTCCACGGGCAGAGCCCACATGCAGGCAGCATGCAGTTGGCTCCCGGAAACACTGAGCACTTAGTGGACAGGGGTGTGCTTTTAAAAATAGCTCCTACATTTGAGAATGCTTTCCATGACAGAATGTTTCTAAGAGTGATTCCTGTTTGTGGATCCCACTGACCAGAACTGCTCCACGGCTGACACGTGCCCGGAAAGGCGCCATGTGCTAATGAAGGCCTGAGTGTGCGGTTGAAGCCCGGAGAGCGGTGCCAGCTCATGGACACACGTGTGAGCCGTGTGTGCGTGCAAGAGGGCCCAGCCTTCCACTCTGCGGGCCCCAAAAGGGTGTCTATGCCAGCAAACTTACCTTCAAAAAAAAGCCTAATAGTGTCCAGATGAAATAAACAGGTATAGAAAATTGAAATACCTTGCTCTACATTTTCTATTGATCTTTTTGCCATTAAATTTCCCATCTCTTGTGACTCAAGCCTTGTTAAATTTTGTGTGTGTGTGTATGTGTGTGTGTGTGTGTGTGTGTGCGTGTGTGTGTGTGTACGCAGTGGTACCTTGGTTCATGAATGTTTTCAGAATGATGGAAAGAACCCTACAACTCGAATCATGAAAGCTGTTGGGTTCCCATGCGGAAGTACATAGGACATGCCCATGAAATGGAACCAAGGCTAAGTGATTGGTATTATTTTTTATTTAATAGAATGGGGTATGGTAATTTTTATGCCTATAAAACCATAGTCCATTATTAAAACTGTATCACATTTACATGTTTTAAAATCCTTTGCTATTTTCATTATGATTTTTTGAGAACACTATCTTAAACTATTGAGAAATTTATTAATATGAAAATTATTTTCATCCTTCATGATGGGTATCATGAGGGTTTCTGATCAACTTATACTTAATTGGCCCCACATTCTCTTATTCTTCTACTGATTTTTATCATTAACCATATTGATGGGTCCTTCATGACTTAATAATTTTCTATAACTTTCATTATTTTACTTAAAACATTTTAAAGTTGAGTAGTTCAGCCATTTAAATATTATTGATCTCACCAGCCATTTCAGGTTATTTATACACCCCCTTCGCCCCAGCATTTCTTTTTTACTTGATAAAACTGTAAAAGCGCCTTTGCTTCCACTTCCCCTCGTAGCTCACATTAATTCACTCGGCTTTATTCTCTTTTTTGCCCTTTGGAGCCCTGGAGCTTAAAAATTTACATTCAATATACTCTCTATTCTTCTACTTCCATCCCTCTCCACGGCCAGGTGTGTCCACTTCTGCCCTGGCCCGAATGTGCGTCCCTGCCCCGTGTGCCTCTCGGCCAGGTCTCTACATGCGAAGTCTTTAGGCCCGTCCTACACCCTTCCTGCGCAGGACCCAGGGCTCTTCGCAGGTTCCCACTGTACTGCTCAGGATTCGCATGTTCATTTTCTTTTCTTTTTTTCAGGAATAATTTAGTTTATGATTTTATTTTTTATAGAGAGTACAACACACTGTTAAAACAGAAAAACTACAAATGAGGCAGAATTTCACCTAACAAAGTCCCATGAATTTTAGCGCATTTGTTGCAAGGCGTAGCGCTGTCCTCCACCTGGCCGCTCTGCATTCCTCTTCCTAGTTTATCTTGCTCTTTTGTGCTTGAGAAGTAGTAGGGAAAACATCTGCATATGGTTTTATATGTTTGCCCACATCACTGTACCGCGATAAGCACAGACTAGGGGGAAAATGTATCTCTCAGAGAGACCTCTCTCTTACAAACCCACCTCCTTTTCCAGCATGTAGGCAGCTCGGGCCCCAACAGCCAGCCTCTGCCTCTCCAGCCCCTCCTGTCCTTGCAAACTCTGTGGCTATTGCGATGTCTTCTGGTGCACGCTTGCTAGCAGTCTTATGCCCGTCCAGACTGCGAAGGTCCCTCTTACACATTTCATGTTGAGTTTCATTCTAAGAGCCACAATAATTACCAAAAGCTGACAGCTAGGCCTCCACGGAGCCAGGGAGGTAGCTCTGCGGCACAAGTACCAACCTGGCAAGCTCAAGGTCCCGAGTTCAATCCTCAGTACAAAAAAATAACGTAACGTAACGTAACGTAACGTAACGTAACGTAACGTAACGTAATGTAATAGAAGGAAAGAAGCAAAGCAATGAAGCAAATACACACAGCTAGGCCTTCAATGTGTGGCAGCCGAGTCCCTTGGACATGGTCCAAGCAAGGTCCCTGGATGGCTCTGGGGACACTCCCGAGGGCAGGAACATGTGGGCAGGAGCATGGGGCCCTCCACGCAGTCACTGGGGATCCCAGGAGACACAGACACTGCCCACATGTGTCGAGAGCCTCGAGGGTTGCAAGGTTAGCACAGGGGTCGTCCTGCAAGCCCCCGAGCGAGGGTCCCAAGAATTTCGATCCGGGTTTTGGAAGCCGACGGACGGGGTCATATGCCAACCCTTCCTCCTGCACAAGCTTCCAGGGCCTCCCCCGGGAGAGTCCCCAGCTCAGCCCTCGGCCCACCCGTCACAGCAGCTCTGCTTCCCACTGACGGTGACCAGTCACTGGGGGACCTGGCCCCAGGGAGTGCCAAGGAGGGAGAAGCAAGCCTGGGTGAAGAGAGCAGCGGACAACGCCTGCCTCAGACCGGAGCAAAACCTTTCTTTCTAGTCACAGGCAGTGATGGGAAAGTACAAATAGGAAATTGCACAAAGCAATAAAACCAAGAGAGGCGAGGCGGGGCGAAATTGTGAAGAGCTGCTGTAGCGCTAAACCTCATCTAGAATCACCACCTATGGCTTTAAAAACATTCCATCAATATTTTATGCTAACGAGGGACCTCCAATTTTATAAAACGACAGAGGAGTAGCTGTTTGTCTGCAAAGCAGCCACACTGTGCAGTAGCATCTGCCAGCACCACAGTATAGCTATGCTTGCCACACAGCTGGGACGCAGCGTGCATGCCGTCAGGGGACAGTGAGGTAAATTAAAGACGCCCTGAGCTAGCTACCTTACCTGTACCTGCCCCAGCTGTGTGCAGGCCATGGGGAGGAAAGGAGCATTCATGCTTGGAGGTTGGTGTCATGGCCATGAACCTGGGTCAGAGGCCAGAGGGAGTCATTAAGAAAGTTTTAAAGATGAAGCCTCGTAAGACAAGGTTCTTCTGAGGGACAGACAGAGCTCAAGTTATGGGAGGCACAGCTTTGGTCTCCGCAAGGGAGATGGCACCACAACACAGCAAGCCGAGTGACTGGGGCTGGGTGGCAGGGCTGCGCCATCGTGTTGACTGTGAGCGCCAAGGGATTCGGTTCCATGTGGTCTCACTGCCGTGGGGACCAGAGGCATTCGGTCCTCAGTGACACCTGCCCCTGCCCATAGACATCCTGAGGACAGAAGTGACAAGGACACTTTGATGACATGTGCTGAAGTCCTCAGGGCCGCCATGCAGAAATTCAGTAACATTTAGGGCATTTATTAATCATCTGCTCACTGGGACCACCTGACCTGGCCTGAATTTTGGTAGAGTTTTCAGGCAAAGTTTCACATTTTAAAATTTTCATTATGTGTGCAAAATTATATTATCTTATGAAGCTCCCAGGAAGGCTTATTATCTGTAAATCCATTAGAATTCTTTATATTACTTCCTGTATAGTGAGTTCACTGAAACAGAATTTGCTTTTCATTTTACATAATATAGTCTTTTTTTATAGAGTAAACAAATATTTATTTTGCATAGGATAACTTTTTCACCAATTGGTTTTTCTAATATATAATAAACTTGTACCTAATTTACTGTACCCTAATGGGATATACATCACCTAAGGAATATATATATATATATACATATATATATATATATATATATATATATATATACATACTCTGCCCTGAGGGTGGGGTGGGCACAGCATGTGGTTCTGGGGATTGAACCACAGTCCCTGCGGTTGCTTAAGCTTGCCTAAGCAGGAGCTTTAGACCACTGAGCTATCTCACTGGCCCCCTGAGGTTTTGTTAAAGAGATAGTTTTAAGTAAGAAAAAAGTTTCATCACCATAAGCAATATTTGTTTTACATGTTGGAAGACCTGTATACCTAGAATACTGAATACTTTTAATACACCATGAGTATAGCACTAATTTACATGTATCATATATATATATGAAAACCTTTCAATTTAGTTTCTATCAGGAGTATATTTTCTGATAAATTTTATTTTTTCTGGAAAATTTACCTTTTGATGTAACAAAAAATTATAGATAGTGTCTCTCAAGAGATAATCAAGATAACTAGGGGTACCTTATTAATGAACAAAGCTTTGCTACCAGCTATTCTCCAACTGGTGTCTTATGCAATAATTTCTCCCCATTCATGTTGCCCAAGGAAATATCCCTGCACGCCCTAACACACACAGTTCCAGAACCGCATCATGCATGTGGCAATCTTTGGTGACCAAGGCACACGTCATATAGCCTACTTGAGCCAAACTGTGTACTGGTTTCCCAAAAGTTAAGCTCAAAAGCTCTAATTGGCCTTTCTACTTGCGCTTAAGACATAAGAGAGAAGTTCCCACAAGCCTAATTAAAATCTGGAGACAACAGAGCATTACTGGGAAAAGACCACATGTCTTCCTCTCCAATCTGTCACAGAAATACCACGAGTGCTAACAAGTGCTTCCACTTGCATGACTAGCAAACATCTTATGATTAAAAGGAACAGAGAAGGAAACAGAACGCGGCCCTTCCAGGTGTGGGCACTGAAAGAGCCGTGAAGGGTTCCGTGGACAGCCTGTAGCCCAGCATCTGGTTGTATCTGTCTGCCCAAGAACGGCTAGCATCCCACATGTTTCCTACTGCACGTACTTAGGCGCACTTTATAGAATTCGGTGCTACTCTGCTAGCCACTAACCACATGTGGCTAATTCAATTTAATTAAAATCTAGGACTCTGTTCTTTGATCTCATTAACCACATACCAACACGTGACAGCCACTGTGGCTTCCGGCTACCGGCCCGGATGGCAAAGAACTGAACGTGGCTGATGTCAAGGACAGTGTTGGCGAGCAGCCTCAGCTGGTGACGGCCTTAGTTCACAACATGTGTTCACTCAATTTCATTTAACTTCTCTTATTTTAAAAAAATGTATTACAAACTACTCAGAAAGGCAATTTAGGAAGGTTATTTAATACAAAAATTATTTCTCTTCTTGAGCACATATTTGCATATATGCCATGATCAGTAAGTAGTAGGAATGATGAAGTTATAATTATATAGATAATTTTTGTGTTGAACCAGTGAAGAACCATGAACTGGGCTGGGGAGACTGCCCGGCTATCTAAGTGCCTAACAAGCACAAGGACCCGGGTTCGATCCTCAATACTGCATGTCTTGCTGGCCACTGAAACCCGGTGTGGTGACCCACACTTGTATCCCAGTACTGGGGAGACTGAGAGAGGAGGGACCACCACAAGCCTGAACTGCCTGGTGAGACCTTATTGATTGTACCAAATAATAAATAAGTAAGTGATTAAAGAAAAGAGAGAGAGCCATGAACTGATGTTAGCAGGATAAGTTCTTGCATTGGTAGATTTGTAATAGACAGTATAGAAATTCTAAGATAAAATGAAAATTTGCCACTTAGTATTGGTACTAAGAACCAGAGGTCTATCTGCCCTGCATTAAATCAAATGGATTAACCCAACCAATCAATGACAAGACTGACTGCTAATTAAAAGTGAGTGCTTACCACAGGACATTTTCCTATCCCTCTAACTATAAAAAATGTCATGCTAAAAAAAAAAGTCATACTTTTAACTCAGTTATGTGTTATATTACCTGAACCATACTGAAAGTTCAACGAAGCACATTTTACCTGGAATTCCCTTTGGCCTATCCAGTCAAGTTCAGGAGCATCCTGGGGCTTCTCTGACTCCTGGCCTGCTAGCCCTTCACCCCCAGGACCATTGCTTCCTGAGGCCCAGCACGCATGTATCTGCACACCTATCCAGTCAGCAGAAGCCAGTCTCGCAGGGTGGAAGTCACAGTTTTTCTTCTACTAATTCTCTACCTTTAAAAAAAGGTACACGGGCGCTGCTTCACAGCAAAGCTAAATCCTCAGGGTACAAGTTCCCGTCCGCCCCGAGGGTCCTTAGGAGTATGTGGGAGCGGGCGGCCCACATGGTCATCAGGGGTTTCCATACTTGCCGGCAAGGGCTGCTCCCTGCCCAGGCGGTGCAGTAGCCCCCCTCGCCCTATGCATCAGCACCTCGCGCTGACAAAGGCATCTGCTCTGCAGTGGCACCCCGCCAGCAAGGTCTGTGGATGTGCCAGAGACATGCTCTGCTTTATTTTCTCTCTTTCTTTTTTAAATTTCATTGCATTTAATAAGAAATAACAATGTGACAGTTTCAAAACACGTTAGCAGTACATTTCCAGTATTTGCAGCAATGTATATTGCTGTCTTCCTACTAGTTATACAGAGCGCAGGGAGTAGATGTGATGATTTTTCTAATCATTATTGGTACAAAAAAATTTCTTCTCATTGAAATAAGGGAAAGTCATTGTATACATAACCCAACATTTCATAATCTCAGTGGGTTATTGGCAGAACCGGCAAGGCTGGAAGCTGTTAGTTTGAGCCTCTCACAGCTGGGCATACTGCTTTATTTCCCACCAGGTTCTCAGCATGCTTTCCGCCCTTGCCCCACCCAGCTCCACCCTGTCTGGGGTCACTGATCCCTCGTGCATTTCACCTCGCTCTTGGGTTCCTGCGCGCACGTGCTAGATCTTATCAGGGCTGGGGACACAACTTCCTGCCAGTAACAAGGAAAACTATCCAGCACTGGACATGCTCACTGGAGAGAATGAGATGAGCGTCTCTGTGCCTAAAGACACACATGTGTCATGTTGAGGGTCAGAGAAAGGGTCCTCGCCTAGCTTGGAAAGGTCCAGCAGGGTCGCAGAGGAGGGTCCACAGGATCTCACTACACAGACTTGTACTGATCCTGTTTTCAGCCTCCCAAGCACTGGGATTATAGGCACGTGCCACCATGCCCAGTCATTGCCACCTCACAGACAGGGCCAGCATGGCACATGGTGCCAGAGATCAAACCCCAGTCTCTGTACTCTGCTTAAGGAGGCACTTCAGTCTGCTGAGCTATCTGGCTGGCCTTCAAAATATATTTTCAAAGAAGAAAAATTAAACATGCTATGTCAAGAAAAAGTTAACTTGATTTAAACCCTACATGGTCCTACATGGCATAGCTAAAGTTCACCAGCAAACCCAGGGTGCACACTTAAGTCTTTCCTGTGTTGAAAACGCATGACCACAGCAACTCTCGGGTTGCAGCTTCCTGCCTCTGGTCCTGTTGTCACATGTACGAACACCACTTCTTAGCTCCACTGAGTGGTCAAGCCCCAATAGTGTGGGTACACACATGTCAAGGTTACCAAGGGAACAAATAGCCTTCTCAGAGGTCATGACCCTCAAACCCGTGAGGCCCAGGGATGCCACCATTAGAAGAGCAGCGCTAGATGTTTTTAAACACCAGGTCATTCATACCTGTCCACTTACAGTTCTGGCACATTCTATACTAGCTCCATAGCCTCAGTCCTGGTCCCCTCGAGGCCAAGCCACTCGAGCTTAGGGCCCATGGCATCTAGCCCCCACTATCTTCTGGACACGTCAGGCATGGCTTGATTCCACAGCCCACAGGCCCAGGGCTCCCAGGGAGACCACACTCGGTGCTGGGGCCTCGAGGCGGGGACTTATGCTGGACCACAGACTCTGGCTCCATGGATTTTGGGACCTAGGCCTCTCGTTCTGCTTACATAACCTTGTCTTCTGAACTCAGCCACTGTCTCACTTTCTTGCTTTCTTCTCTTTCATCTCTTCTCCTTAACCAGGCAAACTGTAGCCTCCTAAACTCCCGACAGCAGCGTGCCGGGCAGCAGGCCCCATCCTGGCCACAGCCATGGGCCCCCCTCTGCAGCCTCCGTCACAAGGCGATTGCATATGGAATGCCTTGGGAAAATAGGGTGCCTAGGTATGGAACATAAAGACAAGGAGGAGAAATGAACAATACAAGCGAATCTGTGCTGATTTCCTCTTTACCACTAAACATAAGACTTGGTCTCCTCTGAAAGATTTATGAGGCTTCCTCCCATGAAACAGGCTGGGTTATGGCTGGCTCTCTGTATACCACAAAGCGCCACCATCACGGGCCAGTGTGCATGGCTGCGATTATTTCAGAGCTCTTCCGAGCCAATGTGTCCTGCGTAGCTCAGCCACAGCCTGCGCTCTCTCTCTCTCTCTCTCTCTCTCTCTCTCTCTCCCCCACTCTCTCATCCTCTCTCACAGGCAGCCAGGCCACTTCCTAAGAAGTCTGAAACCTCCCACAACTTTGTGTGACCTTGCATTGAATAACACCAGGAAATTGATTTGGCTCTTGTAATAAAAGACCGTCTGCATTATCTGCATTCTAATTATAATTAATATAACCAGGATAACTGCTGTATTATTTATGATTAGAGCTATGGTGAGCACAGTGTAATAATAATCTGCTACATAATTTTTTATTGATCTGATGGCTTTATTGCGGAAAAAACAAAATGCTACAGCACTGCCTAGCTGAAATTGCCTTTCTTGACATGGGTGTTCAGGCAGAGGACTTCATTTAACATGTTTTTTTTTTTTTTTCTTTAAATCTGATCAAATTTCCATAGTTTTAATATCATAGTGGGTGCGATACTGTGGCTCTTTTCAGTTTTCCTCTCTGGAAAGAACTGTAGAACAAGCAACGATCCATGCCCAAGGCTCCCCCTCATTCCGTACTGAGCATTACTGAGTCTCTGCACACAGTTGTCACCCATTTCCCTGACAGGGCATCAGGAAGGGCCATGTATCAGCTCATGCTATCTCCTCCCTGGGTAAACCCTCCCCGCAGGGTAGTGGCCGAGGTAACCTACACACCCTAAGCAGGTGAGTGTATTTCTTTAAGCAGTTAGACAGTGAAGCCCCTAAAATATTAGTGGTGCCCACTTGGGAAGGCTCTAGGTTGGTGCGAAGCTCAGCTAGTGGAGTTGGGTATTTGGCGACCTCCTCACTCGTCTCTGAGGTCAGCCGCTTTCTGGTACAGCATAAGTGAGAAAGACACGTCGTTCAGTGGGCTCGGCACTGAGCAGGCGTGGAAAGCAAAGGCCGCTACAGAGTGACTGTATGCATGTTTGTTACAGGCGTTAAAGGTAGCAATCATCCTTCTGCTGATATCCAATTTTCATAAATAATAGTTGGCTATACCGAGCAATAAAATTATATGAACCATTTTGTTTACAGTTGATTAGCTTTGCCAAACTGTGGGGAATCTGCAACATGTAATATTTTAATTTTATAGTTGGTTTCACCTAAGGTTAATATTTCAGAATCAAGCTCTAAAATATTGAGCTGCTTCTATGATGTTTTCGAAAGGATTTCAACCTCTACCCACTCTTTGGAAAAGTACCACCAAATCATAGCCTGTGGGCTTAGACTGGCTCCATGCAGGTGATATCAGAGGATGTCAACAGAAGCAAACCACAGAAGGTGGTGTGGCATGTGTCCTCCTGAGTGGCACACAAGCTGAACCTGAGCTGAGGTCCTGGTGTGGCCAGTTCATATCCAGAACTCTACCTCCTGGCCTACTCTAGTAATTCTTTTTGGTAATATCATATTCTATTGTTTTATTTAATTTCAACCAAGTAAGCAGTAAAGTCCTTATAGCACAGATAGAGGTCAGACTTGAAAATCTCTTCTAAATGAATATAATAAATATCGTCACCACTATCATCATTATGATGGAAACTAACATTTATGGAAACAGAAAATTATAAACCTGATCCCAGAGCAGCCAAAGGGGTAGAGGCAAATTGACACCCAGCAGAAGAAAACACTCTGGCAGAAGGGAACAGCAGGAGAAGCAAGCAAGCATCAAGATACGCTCTGTACAAACTCCCTATGATCAACATGGCCATTAGGCCTAACAAAAGTGCGCAAATAACATTAATGTTAGGGAGTACCGTGCACGCGAGTCCCATCAGACCAGCTTTTGGGGCCTCAGGAGGGATTCCTTTCCTTCACGTCAGATTTCCAGACACGTGTCTCCCGGGGATGAGCTCACAGTCAAGATGGCAACTAAAATAAACCCGAGATGCAGCATTTTCTTTTTGTAGACTGACCACAGAGGCACACCCAGGATGCTGTCCCAGAAAGACTCCCAGAGTCCCCAGAGATAGCTATGTCAGGTTACTTGAACAGTTCCGGGTTCTATGGGGTGGCCAGGCCCACACAGATTATTTAAAACTTCCTCTTATGAGGCGCCATGGCTACCATGCCTTTTGAAGAGTATATCTTTGTGTATATTTTATTTTATTCAGTAAGAAATTTATTTTTGTGGGCTATTATTATAAAATGTGAGAATCTTTTGATAAAAAATGAAACTTCATCATTAATGAATTTTAGATTATGCACATAATGAGGCATTACAGGTTTAAGGAAAGGAAATCATGTATTATTAGAGAAAATAGAAGTAGAAATACAGGAAAGTATGGAAAGGGAGCATTTTCCTCTTGGCATGGTACTCGCTCCCTTTTCTGCAAAATAAAAACGCAGTAAAAGAAAGTAATTTCATAGTACCTGTCCCCAATTTTGTTTGTTTATTTTTATATTTAGTACAGGTCTACAGAGTCTCACTATGTAGATCAGACTCATAGCGATCCTCCTGTTTTCAGCCTCCCAAGCGCGGGGATTACAGGTGTGTGTGTCACGCCCAGTCTCAATCACAGTCTCAGCGTGCCAGCTGGGGATGGGGCCAGCATAGCAGGCCAGGGATGGAACCCCGACCATTGTGCTCTGTCTAAGCAGATGCTTTAGTCTTCTGAGCTACCTGGCTGGCCCTATCCCCAATTTTAAACTTTCATTTAAAATATTTGTAAATATTTAGAGGTCTGCCATGAGCAACCTTATTTAAAAATTTCTAGGCATTTTATCAATATAATAAAGTGGGAAACAAAGCAAAACTGTTGAGCAGTGAGGCAATAGAGCAAAGTCATTATTATGTTAGGAATCAGGGCTCATATCAGACTGGGAAGCCAGGAGTGGTTCTATGTACCATTACTGCGTAGAAACACAACAGTTGCACAATTTTATCCATAAGTATACATAAACATCATTAGAGGGCTGGATGGATGGAAATGATTTTTAAAAATGCATGTGACCAGTACAGAATTGTATTGATCAGAATATAATAATATAAATAATTTATATGGAGAAAAGATCTTAATGTTAATGTATTTCCAAATAGATTAACAGAGAGAATATATTGTTAATCAAAAATCTCATCAAAAGTTTCAGTAAAGAAATTATTTCTTTTACATGGTAGAATAAATAGGTGACAACAGCTAAAATAATTTGAAAAATGAATACAGGACAATAGCATTTTCTTATACTGAGGCTCAAGCACCTTGCCAGGAAGGTGCTTATGCCCCTGTGCTACCTCTCCAGCCCTCAGATAAAATTTTGAAATGTCGTCTTAAGACTAAGATTGAAAACAAGAGTCTAGAATAAATATGAACTTACTTTTCTGATGAACTGGATCAGCCTAAAGGACCTCTTAGTCATGTTAAAATAATAACTATTTAAAGTCATATTTTAAGCTATTTATTGGAAGACAGCACAGAATTCTAGATCAGATCCAGAGGCCTCGTCACCTGGGGATCGCCACCATGCCGCCAGCCCTAGTGTCTCAGCGGGCTATTAGTCTCCTTGGGCTTAGTGTCCTCAGTTAGAAATAGGGATAAAAACAGTGTGCACAGCCCAAGGTTTGTGAGAGGGCTCCTGAACGTGCATGTGGAAAGCATTTAGAAAATTGTCAGAGAAGTCGCCAACAGTATCACAGATTTTATTTCCACTTATTCACACTCATTGTCATTGTAGGTTACAAGTATATGTGAAGATTTAAAGTAAACAAAAACATAATCAACTATTTATTGGATCTCCAGCGGCCACTGATCTTTCTGAGATTTATGGCAAGCAAATAAATTTTAAAGCTAAAAGATGCATAAGACTGACAACTTGCACAAAGAAAATTTTTAAAAAAATAAAGTGTTCAATAATCAAAATGAGGGGCTGGGGAGATAGCTCTGTGGCACAAGTGCCTGCCTGGCAAGTGCAAGGCCCTGAATTCAAGCCCTCATTCTGAAGGAGGGAGAAAAAAAAAAAAAGACATTGACCTTAGGGGCTGGGGAGATAGCTCAGTAGAATAAGCGCTTGCCTGGCATGCGCACAGTCCTGAGTTCAATCCTCAGTACTAAAAAAAAAAAAAAGACAACAATATACCATGATATTAATTATTGTAACCATCCCACTAACTTGTTTTGAAATGGTTTCATTGCTATTTTATCTTTTTTTTTTTAAAATGAATAAAATAAAAAGATAAAAGTTAAAAACAAGAAGAACCGCTCACCCTGCGCTCGGTGGCCCCTTGCTCCGCGCCACTCCGGGTGCCGAGCCTCGTGCTCGAGTACCCTCCCCACGTTCAGTCATACTCGCTCCTCCTGAAGGCGGCCATCAGAACAGGGTGCTGCTGCGGCCCTGGCCTTTGGCCTCCGCTGGCCTGTCCTGGGCGCGGAACATCTGTCCACGTGCTCGGCCACCACCCAGCAGGTCTGTCACCTGTGTACTGGGCTGAGTCTTATGTTCCTACTAGATTTGGGGAATTCTTGTAACTTCTGGATGAAGCTTAGCACCAAGCCTGTGCTGGCCAGAGTGCTCCCTAAGTGGGTAGCTCGCCTCGTGTTCTCCCAGTATTCTTCACAGAGACTTTACATTTGATAGGGTCTAATATATGAGTGTGTACTCTTAGCGTCCATGCCCTGCTTAGGGCCACTGAAACGTTTTTATTTTTTCTATACAGTTCTTAACATGTAAGCCTACTTTCTCATAGGAATTACATTTTTATTTTAATGTGAGTACAAAGAAGGTTAAGTTTAAATTTTAATGGATTCATCTTTCCTCATTCTAGTAGTAAGATGGTGAACCCCAAGAATTGGGTCAGCCAGTGAGTGAAGCCAAGAAGTATGCATTTTAGGAGGGCAGGCTTATGTGATGAAGTTGTTTTCAGAAGGCGTACTCGTACAGCTACGGACTGGAGGTTTACTGTTGGCTGGAGGGCTTACAGAGCGGGATGTGGCCGGCATGGGGACAGGCAGCTGAAGTGCCACTGCATGGTCTGGTTTTGATTTGGGTAGTGGTTTCAGAATATTCTTCACTGCAGAATTTACACAAACTATGAGCGTTCTTGTGTTTCTGCTCCATATAAAATTGTATCTTAACAGGCCCGTGAGCAAGCAAACCTCTTGACAGGACAAAGAGACAAAACAGCCAGCTGGGTTTGGGCTTTGGGTGTGGTCAGAAGCACACTGCGGTCTCTAGCCCATGTCGCCGCTGACTTCCCAGTGCTTTCTCTCTCAGAACTCGGGGTAGAAGAGACCCCAGGCAGCTGGGAAGCAGTTCCATTAGGGGCCCCACCACGCCTGCCTGAGAAGGGGAGACGAGGCTGCTTGCTGTGTGGCTGTGGGCAGCAGACACTGGTGAGTCTGTTCAGGACGCGGCTGGGCTGCTGGGTGTGTGTGTGTGTGCACAGCCATGTGGGCAGGAGTCTGGCCCCACAGCTGCAGAGGGGACAGCTGTGCCAACAACAGCAACATAGGTAGGGACCCCTCACCTTTATGCGAAAGGCCAACCCCACACTAATGGGCCTAGCTATGCGTGCAGGAATGAGTCAACCAAATCTTAAGAAAATCATCCTTGTTTACACACACACACACACACACACACACACACACACACACCCCACAGCCTTTAAAGAACACAAAATTAGACAAAAATAATGGCACCTTGCAACCTAAAAGCAGTATCGTTATCATTTTTACACTTTTGCTTCAGACCTTAAGCTATGTTTTCTCAAAGTGCAATGGGGTAAACTTGAGGACACAGAACATGGAAAAATACCAATGTCTCGATCATTCAGCAATGACATTAAAGTTAGCAGAATGTTAGAGGAAAGAGAACCAGCCTGATTTGTAGGACAACGTGTGCATGTGTAGACAGAAGGTTGCATGGAGCCCAGCATGCGTCCAGTGTTCCTAGAAAGATTTCTCAGAGATCGATGTGGCCATTTCTTGTAAGTTTATAATTGTGAGAATACAGCATCTACTTAGGTAACTAGTTTAGCAATCTCCTTGTTCTTTTCTTTAATTGTGAAATAGCCCATATATGGGTCAAATAATGCATAGTCAAATAATGGCTGTGGAAAATGAGCTACAATACTTAAAAACATCTTTCTTATCCATTTAGAGTAAAATTTAGTTGAGGAAGTAAAGCAAAGTTATCTCCATGCCACAGGAATACTGGGGGATAGAAAACAGTAACACTCCTCTCTGAGTATTAAGTATTCATAATTACTTGCTATCATTCATTTTTAGTAAATAGATTTGGGTGCCACAAAAAGACTCTTTGCATATTTTAAGACCTACTATGGCTTACATCTGGCTGTGTTTGCACCTGGGGCTCCCAGCACGACCAGCTCACCACGCTACACTGAAGGAAGAGCAGAGACCTGCGTGGGCCCACAGGCTCCGCGCCTTCCTCCTTGCGAGGGACCACACTGCCACTCGCAGCAGTTGTCCTCCTGCTGGCAGGCCTGGCCTCCTGCAGATCAGCTCGCTCGCTGCCCAGCCTCCCACCCTGGCTGCTGCTTCACAAGGTAGAAAGAGCTAATTTCGTGGCTGGAGCTAAATTCGACTTATTAATTGACATTTCACTTTCATCTAAAATTAGGCCAGCGCCCGTTTAAAAATCCTTTCTATTTTCAGGGAATCAGAGAACAGCTTGTAAGGGTGTGCAGGCATCACAGGGCGGGAGGCCAGAGCTGTGGAGTGGGAGCCCAGCAGGGGGTGGCCGGGAGGGCGCATTCGACTGGGAGGCCAAGGGTGCCGGGCCACAGCCTCCCGGCCTTGCCCACAGATTAGACTCTGTGGGCCCCTCCGCTGCGTCTGTTTCCTCGGCTCTCAGCCTTTTTCGTGTCAAGGCTGAGCTGCACTCAGAAAACCTGAGGCCCCTGATGAGGTTTGCCTTACCTGGCTTGTGTCTATGATACACATCACGCCTGGAATCAAAGTTAACATGATTTTAATCTACTGACCCATTTTCAAATGATAGCAGGAAACATTCAACATCTTAGCATGGGTGAAACATTTTAATTTTTTTTTTTTGTTGTCTTTTTGAGACAGGGTCTCGTTATGCAGTTGAGGCTGGCCTTGAGCTCACTTTTGTAGCCCAGGCTGGTCTCGAACTCGCACCAATCCTCCTGCCTCAGCCTCCCAAGTGCTGGGATTACAGGCGTGCGCCACCACGCCCGGCAAAACATTTTAATTTTTTAAAGACTATATTTTTGTAATAAAAGAAGTGGCCAGTGGCACCACAGGGCATTTCTCCAGGTCTACTTTAAGCCTGGCGCTGAAGGAAAGCGGCATTCTCTGCCATCTGCGTTTCTCTGCCATCCTGTGGTGTTTAATTTAGCAGATCTGGCCTGACCCAACCACATCTGGAAGGAGAGGGGGGAGATTTTCAAAGCATTTACAAGACAGTCTGGGAATCCATCTTTGGTACTGTACTAAAACTCAGCCCATGCTATCTTCTTCTTCTTCTTTTTTTTTTTTTTGAGACACGGTCTCACTATGCAGTTCAGGCTGGCCTTGAGCTCATCTTTGTAGCCCAGGCTGGTCTTGAACTCGCACTGATCCTCCTGCCTCAGCCTCCCGAGTGCTGGGATTACTGGCACCATGCTATCTTCTTAAATGAGAGCTGCAGGGTGGGGTTTGACACCACAGAAGCTCTTTGCCTTGTGATTTCAAGTC
Source organism: Myocastor coypus (assembly GCA_004027025.1). Taxonomy (NCBI): domain Eukaryota; kingdom Metazoa; phylum Chordata; class Mammalia; order Rodentia; family Myocastoridae; genus Myocastor; species Myocastor coypus. The sequence continues at coordinate 2,458 of PVJA010040425.1, read as the reverse complement.
CACACACCCACGCCACTCTCGGGGTGGACCCTGTGGACTTTTCAACCCGTATGTAACTTAGGAGCATTATGCACTGGTTATTTGATGAAGGCTGGCTCCCTGAGTGGTGAATGCCCCCACATGGTGCCACAATGCACCATGCACTGCCAAGACCCATGCCAACCCCTGGCACTGCCCATCCTGTCGGATAACTTTCAAGTCTTACAAAGGCATCGGATTCACAGTGGCAGATACCAGGGATTTCCAAAATTCTGTTTTCCTTGAATGCTTGACTTTAACATTGGCTTTAAAGCCTGTCAGCTCTTTTCTATGAAACAATGGCCTCAGTTCAATTATTTCTGAGAAAATATGTGCCCAACAGCCAAGTTGAAATAATATACTTTTTCAGGCCTTCTTTCAAAAATAGTGTTCTGTGAAAATAGTGGCTGAGTCTAGCGCTAGCCCGTGATCACACGTGTGCATTTTGTGGAGAGGTGTGTGGCACCTCACTCTGACACAGAAGCGTCTCTGTGTGCTTCCCAGGGTCATCACAACGAATCTGAAGAGGCGCGCATCAGGAGCCAGCAGCACCACGGTGCACGGAGCCACGCCAGTGCCCTCCAGTGGCACCACGCCTCTGTTTGCTTGCTTCCACTTGGAGCGCGAGGCCCTCATCACCGCCACTCCTGCGTGGCCTCGTAATGCAGCCCTGACGGACGGTACTGTCTGGTATTTTGACCCATGGCTTCTTTCGCATTCGTGGTGCCAATGTCAGTGTAACAGAAAGGGAAACGGCATCCCGGTAACAGTGCAGTGTGCACAAGCACAGACTCCACAGCTGCCTGAAGGCGCTCCGAGTGGCTCTGTGCTGGGCCGGCCACCCTCCCCGAGCTTCCCGTCTGTCTATCTAGTGAGAGCAGGAGGAGCCGGCCACCTCCATAAGCAGACCTCTTCCTGAAGGGGACTGTCAGGGCCTGCACTGGAAACTGTGGGGTGCAGGGCCTGGAGCAGAGGGGCAAATACCACCGATCAGAATCTTGGGGGGGCCAAGCAGCTGGGAACAAGAGGCTTAGTTCTTTGGAGCAGGAGGACCATGGGAGCACAAAAGGCCAGGAATCCCCTCTGTCCCTCTGTACTTCAGACTCTGAAGTGCTGTCTGTTCTGCCAAGCACTTTCAGTTACATCAGGAAAATGGGTGCTTTATTAGTCTCTGCTTTTCCTGAAAGGGGGAGAAAACATCTCACCGTGCATGGGCTTACAAAGCGGCAGTGGGCTCCACCAGGGCCGCTCACCAAATCACTCCCACCCACGCGTGCTCAGATGTTGATCCTCAACGACATACTATCAACGCGAGGATGAGAATTCAAACAAAGCCACCTCGAACCTCAGCGCCTCACGACACCCCTCGTGAAAGCTCAGCTCTGGGAAACCACGTGTTCTACCCTCCAGCTTGGGATGACGTCACACCGGGGCCGAAGCAGCACTTGCTCAGGTACGTAGCGCTCACTCGTGGCTCCCGACCACGGCGCCGCCTTTGCACAGGCCGCATTGCGACCGAGAGGCTTCGGATTTGCTGATTTGCACCAAAGATGCCGAGTCAGACGTTCGGTGCCTTGCCTCAGGCCTTACTGCGAATGTGGAATAGAGGCAGAGTTCGTTTTGTCTTTTTGAGACACGGCCTCACTGTGCAGTCCTGGCTGGCCCTGGACCCACTTTGCAGCCAGGGGTAGCCTAAAGCTTGCCGTGCACTTCCTGCTGCAGCCTGCCGAGTGCTGAGGCTGTGGGGATGTGCCCCGTGTCCAGAAAGAGGCGGAGTTTGAATGGAGGCTGGTGGATTCCACCCAGAAGCCGGGCCAAGGGGCCTCACCAAAGCCCTTTCCCCCGGGGCGCGGCCCCCACGTGGGATGCGTTCATTCTCCACCAACAGCGGGGAGGTGCTGAACAGCTCCCAGAGAAACTCGCCTCTGATATCACTGTGTGACTGATTCAAACAAGGCCACCTCCCAGAGGCCCTCAGATCCACAAGGCTGTCATGAACACACCATCCAACGATTCTATTGGTGAAGAAACACACAAGCCTAACCTCAATCATTTTATGAGGTGGCCTTGCCGTGCCTTGCTATAGCAGATGTTGCTTGCCTTGGTTTTGAGGTCTGTAGGCTGCAGTCCCTGAGAAGGTCACCAGATTTAGATTAGGTAGGCGTTCCAGGTTCTCACCCCTGACCTGTCCTGAACTGTGTGACGGGCATAAGGTCTTTGCCTGTCACTACGCTGGCTCCCCAGATTGGACCTCGTTCCAAGGAGAAGAATGGAACTGATTTGTTTTTTAAGCCAAACACCTGAAGATGCAGCCCTGCCACATTGGGGAGTGGTTTCCTCCGCATTCCTTACACTGGCCTGCCACTCCTCCTCGGTCCTGTCCATGGTCCTACCGTGGCAGAACAGAAAGGAAGAGTGACATCTAAAAGGGGCCTGGGCT
>PVJA010040424.1:0-18518 GCA_004027025.1 Myocastor coypus | reverse complement strand
TCTTTGTACTTCAGGGGTCTGGAAAAGGGCTCTGACCACAGGGAGGAGCTGCATGCAGGCTTCATGAGTGCTAACTGGGGAGCAGCTGAGAGCATTACAAACCAGCGCCCATGGAGCAGATTAGCTCACGGGGCGCCACCCGAGCACATCTCCTGTGAGCTGCATCTATCACGGCACCGTGCAGGGTGTTCTCAGCATCAGCGGTCAGCTTGGTGACCACAGTCCGCTGCGCCAAGGCCTTTGCCATAGGAAGTGGCATTATGTTCACCTAGCGTATCTTTCTAAGAATTAAACATGTGTTCCTCCTAGACCCAGCAGTTTGCCACATTCCTGCAAAGAAAGGCTTGAAATGGCTTCATTCTCTTGCTATGATTAAGTCAGGGCCTGTGAGCAGAAAGTATGCTTGGGAGAGTCAGGCCTCGAATCAGCCACGAGGTGGCGGAAGAGCTCTATCCCTGAGACGCAGAGGCCCCAACACCCTGAGCAAATTCTGGAGAGGAATCTGAGAATACTGACGATTTCAAAACGGGATAGGACTCTTCCAAGTACTAACCGACCCTGCTTAGCTTCCGAGATCAGACGAGATCGGGCGCGTTCAGGGTGGTTGGGCCCGGCAGGATGGCTCAGTGGTCTCAAGTGCCTGCTTAGGAAAGCTTAGGCGGCTGCAGGGACCGCGGTTCGATCCCCAGCACCACATGCTGCGCCAGCCCTGCACTCAGGGCAGGCTGAGCTGGCCACAAAAATAAATAAATAAATAAATAAATAAGCAAACAAACAAAAGTTTAAAAAAAAACGGGATAGGAGAGCTGGGGAGATAGCTCAGGGTCATAAGTGCCTGGCAAGTGCAAGCTCATGAGTTCCAACCCCAGTTCCGTGGCGGGGTGGGGGGGGGATAGGACCTTAGAGGAGGTCATCTAGTCCAACCATATCATTTTTTGCCAGAAAGTAGAGTTCAGAGAAAAGAGATATTGCCTGCTGCATAAATAACCGATTAAGTGCAAACTTCTAGCCTTCTAGTCAGGACTAGCATCTGGGTCTTCTTCTGGATCAGTCTCTGTGAGCTACTACATTTGCCCCTCTCTATCTATTTTGTCTTGGAGTCTTAGTTACAACTCCAGCAGGAGGCAGACTTGGTGGGCACATTCAACACAGACAGCTCAGGGGCACAGGTGCCTGCCTGGCAAGTGCAAGGTCCTGAGTTTGATCCCCGGTTCCACTAAAATAAAATAAAATAAAAATGAACACAGAAAGGGTATGATGTTACTAGGTCAAACTTCCAGCTATATAGACAGGGCACCTCAGAGAACTCAAAATGACCTGGCCATGAAACACAGATTATCTTCTGGCAGCCCTTTCCACGCAGGGTTAGGTCTTGTGATTGTGAAGGTCCAGCAAAGACGGGGATCCAACCGGGAGACCTCCTTTGCAGCCCCTCCTTTCTCACCAAATGTAAATCGCTCCTGTCTCCTAGGCCAGCTCTGGGGCCTTGTAAAAGGAGGAGGGTGGATCCTGTCACCCAATTTCTGCCCAAGGACCCTGGAGATGTGGACAGTGAGCGGGCCACTATTTTCACTTTATAGTGTTTCTGTGCTCTTTCCTCCTTCGTGTGTGCTCTGCTCTGCCGGATTTTAAGACAGAATGAAAGCACAACTAAACAGCAGGGCATCGCACTGAGCCCAAGTAATACCTGAGGATGCTGATGGTTCGGCAAACAAATCTATCCCCACAAATCTATTGGATGACAAGCTTGTTTTTATACACGGGTTAGTGGAGTATTCTGTCAACCAGAAATCATATTTATCTGACCCATCTGCAATTTTTTTTCTGCCAAGTAAGAGCTCATATTTATAACAAAGAAGAGATTTACACTAGTGGAACAATTATGCTTTACTTTGACCCTTTCCTGCTGTGTTGAGCTCTGTGACATGGGACAGTCCCAGAGCCTCACTGGCCCCCACGCTACTTATCTATAAAGAACTATAAAGTAGGACTCACATTTACATGTCGGGTGATCTTATAGTGCTAGGTAACTCTGCACAGAGCCAACCCATCCTGATTTCTAAATACCATTCTTCAGCAAAATGAACTAGGGATCCTTCGGGAGAAGCAGGTGATTTTTGGATTGGGACCAGGAAAATCCAAGATGAGACTAGAGACTCTGGAAGTGCCAGAAAGTAAGAAAATAGCCCCGGAGGGATGCTGGCTGGCCTGCCAGTCAGGAGAGCTAAGCCATGCGAGTCCCCAAGGCCACTGCAGGGACAGCGTGGGCAGCAAATAAACAGTGCCAGCCCTGGATTATAATTCACAGAATAAAAGTAATGCCATGAATCAATTCTGATTAAATACACAATTGGATAAATAGGAGAGAAGGAACAAACCTTCCTTACCAAATGATAATTCATAAATAAGGAAGGAGGGACATACAAAATCACCTTTGGCATATGCCTCAGGCAAGAGGTGCCGTTGGCTACTAATGTTAGTGAGAAGCTTGAAGGGAAACTGAACTTATTGAGAATCTACCAGTAGTGATTTTTCTACAACTATACAGATAACTGTGCAGACCTTCAAATTTCAAAGTCAGAAAAGAGTGAGGTGTCATGGCTTCGAGACTGTAGAGACATGCCTGCTAAGCATAACGCAAGATTCTAGGTTGGATCCTAGATCAGGGAAAGGGAAAGGGTCATGGGACCCGCAAGCCAAGATTTGGACCTTTTGACTTCTGGCAAGATCTGGTTTAGCCCAGCCTCTGCCAGCCCCATGCTGTGTAAATAGTACCATTTTTTAGATGTACCACATGGGAAACAAATTGGGTAGCACAGAGATTGGAGACTAGATCAGAAGAGCCTAGATATTCCCACCAACCTTCTGCTTCCACTTTGCAGATGGGCAAAGGGCCAAGAGCAGCCTCAGAAATCAGTGACTCTAAGCAGACTGGGGCTGGTGTGTTCTGGGTAGGACCTCCCCCCACATCTGGTGAGGTTCAGTTTGGTGCTGGCCTCACTTTCTGAGACCACCTAAAATCAACTGAGATACTCAGTATAGCAGAAAAGGCCTAGGAATAAAACACACTCAAGTTTAAACCCAACCCACACGCCAGGCGTGGTGGCTCACGCCTGTAATCCCAGCACTCGGGAGGCTGAGGCAGGAGGATTGGTGCGAGTTCAAGACCAGCCTGGGCTACAAAAGTGAGCTCAAGGCCAGCCTGAACTGCATAGTGAGACCCTGTCTCAAAAAGACAAAAACAAAAAACAAAAACAAAAAAAAAAATAAAAATAAAATAAAGCCCACCCATGGCATAACCTATCTGATCCTAGGTTCCATCACCTGTGGAAAGGTGTTGATACTGGCATCTCAAAGGGAAGCTGCTTGGAAGGATTAGATGAAGCACAGTGAAGGTTTGGTCAAGAGGTTCTCTGCTTCTTTGCATGTTAGGATCCTGAGAGCAGATTAAGAAGGTGAGAGTGTGGAATGGCTGGGTCTTGGAGTTGCTAAGCCTGTCAAGCAGCACCACAATATAGTCCATACAAAGAAAAACAGAAAAGCTCAAAACCCAGGGTCTCCACTGAGGTCACCACTTGGATAGATCATTAAGATAATAGCCGATGCAAAAACTAGAGAGAGGCTCATTTTTATTCGGCATCCAATTTCCCCTCCTCCTCAGCAATGGGCTGTAGCTTTATGCGTGGCAGCGATGTGCCCAACACAGAGGCCACATTCCCAGTCTCCCTTACACTGGTTCATGCTGGAATACCTTCTCGCTGATGGGATATTAGGGAAAAGAACAGAACTCTAATGCTTTTCTCTCCCTCTTTTTGTTTTGTTTCCTATCTTCAAGACAGAATTACTGGCTGGAGTTACTGTGGAAATGCTTAAAACACAAGATAGCCATGAGCTTGCGTGCTAAAACCACTTGCTAAATGGTAACAAAGAGCCTGAGTTCATGGAGACGTTGGGGAGCTTCTGCTGCACCCCTGCCACGCACTCCCCACACCTGCTCAGCTAGGGTTAGCAGCCAGCAGAGATTTCTACCTGACACAGGAGAACAGGAAGGTACAAGACAAAGTAAACTTTGACAACCAAGGCAACCCATTCCAGTATAAATTGCAGTAAGATGAAATCCCTTTGTCTCATAAAATTTCTGTGTATAAGGAGGAAACCTTAGCGGTAGGAACACACACACCACCACCATCACCCCTACCACCACTACCACACACCACATGGCTTACATACATAGTCATTCTACATCAGGCCATATAGAACAAGAAATATTGCCTGAGTTAACAGTCAGTAGTTTTGAAGCATGGTGTGTGTGTGTGTGTCTTGCTTTGATCCTCCACCCTTGATTCAGCATGTATTTCCTAAGTTAACGATCTTTCCTCAAATGAGAGAATAACTACGATCATCCAGAAATCAGATTACCTGTCTTGCGGAAGCCTAACAGAAGTTGGTTATTAAAAACATTTTTTTTCTTTGGCCCCGATAGTTCAGAAAACATTGCCATTTTTTCTTTGTAGTAAGAACTTTTCTTAACACTCCTCTGTGTAAGCCATCTCTTTCCTCTTGGAGAAAAACACACATTATATAAAAGCCTTACAGTGTATTTAGAAATATTGTCAAAGCAATAGACAGGTTGGTTCATGCTGACACTGAATTGTATTCTTAGCTCAGCATAAAACTCCCTGAGTAGACTATAAATTGTCACTGGTTGGGGTTTTGAGGCTAAAAATACAAAATTCCCCTAAGAATCTATTTTAATTTTTTTTAAATTTCTGCTATATAGAATAATAGATCACCCAGAGCTAATGGGCAAGAGGCCACTCTGTGAGGTTCTGGTCAGTCCATGTGTCCATCTTTCTCATCCATGCAGTCTTCCCTCCATCCAGCCACCAGGGAGATTCTCTAAGGGGGCATTCAGTGCCAGGCCTGGAACTCCCTCTGGCGGTGGGAAGCCCCTGTCCTAGGACCCTGCCTGAGGATATCGACTACTCAACAAATCCGCCCAAGCCTGCGAGATTTGAGCTTCTTGCCCAGTGTAAACAGGACTTGATGAGCTAGCAAGTACTTTTGAAAAGGAAGAAAGTAAAAAGCAAGTAACACTAGATCCCTACGTGTTAATAATAATAAGTTTCAGTTGCCATCCACGAAATGACACCTTTGTGCCAGGTGCTTGGTTTGCCTATCTCAGTTAATCTTTATAAACCCTCCCCAAGATGGGAATTCGTATTGGTTAGAATGCTTTGAGATGCAAAAACCTGAATAATCAGCCCAGAGTGGCTGAAACCATGCTCGTTCAATCTTTTCACTTACAGAGATGAACAGCTCAGGGTGGTTTAGCTGCAAAGGCACCAAGCCAGCCTCTGCTAGTGTTTGGATGTCCCTTCCAAAACTCATGAAATTTAATTATCATTGCTGCACTGTCAAAAATGTGCGATATTTAAGAGGTGATTAGGTCAACTGTTATCAAGTCTATTTCTTCCCTCGTTCCTTCTCCTCATTCTCCCTCTCCTTCTCTCCCACTCCCCTTCCACTCCATGGCCTTATGGTAAGCCTCATCAGGCTACTACAGGACAAGGAGGCCCTCACCAGAAGCACACTGTTGATCTCGAATGCCCCAGCCTCTGGAACTCTCAGCCAAATGAAGCTCTTTTCCTTTCGCGTTACCCAGTTTGTAGCATAGCTATAGCGGCAGAAAATGGACTGAGATAGTATCTCTCCGTCACAGTCTCACCTGACAGGATCCAAAGCAAGAGCATAGGAACATAGAGAGGAGGACTCTCTTGCTTTGCGTGTTATTCTAAGAGAAATTATTTCCCAGTTCCCCGCAGGCTTGTACTTCCAGCCCACTGACTAGAACATGGATGTATGACTCTCTGGTAACAAAGGAGTCCTGGAGAGCACAAGTCTGCAATGCTGAGGGCAAGGAAGATGGAATTGGACCCTGGGTAGCCAGCAGGTCTTTCCCTGGGGCAGTATCTTTGTTACCACTCATTGACAGATAAGGAAGCTGGGCCTTGAGAGCTTTTGCTTAGATTGGTTCAAGTCCTAAAGCTGGGAAACAGAGTTAGGATTAAAACGCAGGAAGGCCTGCTTGCCAGCCCACACTGTCACCACAGGACAGTCTCCTCTCTGCTAGGCAAGGCTACGTCCCACTTTAACCATCTGACCATCAGTGGTCCCTCTCTCTTTGCTCCCTTAACCTTGTATCAAAGTCCGATGTTGCAAATTATATATGCAGAGAGGCACCTGCCATAGCTCTGCACAGGCTAGTGAGGAAAACTTACCACTGAAGTAATAATAAAGCTCCTCAGAAACAAGTAATTTCATAGGGCAGTGCTAGAGGCACAAGTGTGGAGTAGGGGCGATAGCGTGAAACGGAGTTCAGCTTCATGCTGGAAAACTACCATGGAGACAAGGCTCGCTATGAACACCTGCTGCTCAGGACAGAGTACTTTTGCCACAGAAATAAAGTTTCAGGTAAAGGGCAGTTCTCAGCCACCCAACAACTTCCTCCCATATATAATATGCTTTGAATCCACTGTGATTTCTCTGTGGTTGTTAACACTGTTTTTACTGGGAAATGCACTTTGATTTCCAACAGCGCATGCCACGACTCAAGTGCCTCAGGTGTGGTGCTGACCAAAGGTTGCTCTTAGCAAGTGGAACACGAAGACAGTCTGCTAATGCTCGGCCCATGCCAAGCCCTCGTGGACAGCCCACCTGAGGCTATGACAGAAAAGGCCTTCAGAGACCTAAACTCAGGAGGAGGACAGAGTGGATCTGGTCCCAGGAAGTCTGTGCTCAGAGGAAGCAGAGCAACTCTGGCCAAGGCCAAAGTGAAGAACGCTAGATGGGCCGTCGCAGCCCTCGGGGCTCACCTTCTCCCTCCCTGCTGTGCCCCACCTGGGTAGCTGGGCCCTTTGCTTTTCGGGGGAATAGAGACACCGGGAGGGCAGAAGGGTGGCTTCTGAAGGTGCCCAGAGCTTAGCTTAGCCAGGGAGCTTGACTCTACCAAGGGGCTTTGCGTGCATGGTCAAGCTACAATGTTAGGATGAGAGGATTCCCCTAGCTATGGAGGTGACCAGCGCGGGCACAGTGCCTTGATGAGGGGAAAGGAGAGACAGCATGTGAGAGGCGGATGTGGAGCTGCTGCACTACTGCCCTTGAAGGCGAAGAGGGAGGTTAGCCCAGTAAGACAGCGGGTTGTACGAGCTGGAGAAGAGGAGGCAACGGCTTCTCCCTCTCATCCTCCAGGAGGGACAAACCCAGAGGAGAACACCTTCCTTGGCCAGAGAAGATCCACTGTGGACTGCTGACCTTCACAAGTCTTGGAGAATCCATGGGTTCTGTCTTAAGTCTCTCATGTGTGGGTTTGTTTCAGCAACAAGAGAAACTAATTCAGGGCTGAAGTAGAAGAGGGACCTGTGAGCGCCCAGAGGCCCCTCACCATCCCCTGTGACAGCACAGAAGCAGGGGCAGCATTCCCTGAAGGCTGCCTGAGGTGCCTGCTCTGCGCCAACCTCTGGCTGCGAAGTCTCCTCCCCTGCCCAGGGCCTGCCCTAAGGTGCACAGAGCTTCCTGCTCCAGGCTCCCTAAACACTTCTAGACTTGGTGGAGAGACGCGGAGCTAAAGGGATGACTGGGGTTGGGGGTGGAGGTGGGGGTTTGGGGTGCTGCAGCCCATTTCCTGGGCCCTGCTGTACTGCTGCTCACCCAGTTTCTCTGCTGAGCAGTTTCTGCTGCTCTAGTTTCCAAAGACCCAGGGGATAGAACTGCACTTCCCAGGAGGGACGCTTGGTTCATCGCCTTCATCAGCACTCCCCACTTCTCAGCGGGAGGCTTTCGAAAGCATTAGTTCCAAGGGCAGCCACCTGCCCAGCAGGGGAGCTGGGCTGCCCATCCCCCGCTGCACTGGCTCCCTCAGTGGAGTGTCCCAGGAGGCTTCTCCAGCCAGGAGGCAGGTTTCTGCTAGAGAAACCTGTGTACCCTTGGGCTTTACAAGGATTGCATTCCCCTGCAATGGCTGTTCCTTGATTGGGGAGATAATCGCTTTCCATGCCTATAGAGAAAGTTAAAAAAAAAAATACAGTGCGACTAAAACCTGCTTTGCCCTCAACTCGGAAGGTTTCCCGGTATTCTGTGAGTTGCCTTTAATCACAGGGCACTGCAGGGGCCACCTGACCACCTGATTTGCATTAGCGGCCTCAAGAATGGTATTTTGCACCAAATCAGGGGATGGGAGTTGAACTTCAGGTGTGAACAGTCCTGCTGGGGGCACCTGCTCACCCAAGGAAGGGAGGAGGTATATTTGGCTTTTGGAAGAGCATTTTGCTCTCCAAATAGCTGGACAAAAATCAGGCTCTGCTTTCTTTATTTTATTTTATTTTATTTATTTTTTTTTTCTTGTTTCAGAACCTTTGTTTGTTTATTCACTCATTTTTATGGCCGGCTCAGCCCACCCCACGGGCAGGGATGGCGCAACATGTGGTGCCAGGGATCGAACCACGATCCCTGTAGCCACCCAAGCTTTCCCAAGCAGGTGCTTTAGACCACTGAGCCATCCCGCCTGGCCCAGGCTCTGCTTTCTTGCAAGTGTCCAGAACACGTTACTAATTGAGTGAAGAAGACAGAAAACAGCAGAATTAGCTCCGCAGAGAATCAGCAGTGTCCGGAGCACAGAACAATGAAAACTAATGCTTCAGATAATAATACCTTACTAATGTCAAATATCAGTGGGAGGTGCTTTGTGAAGAAAAAGAAAAAAAATTCTTGTTGTTAGTATTTAGCCAGAGCTTGAAAGTTGGCAAGTTTTAAGACTGGGCATGGTGGCACATGCCTGTAACCCCAGTGCTTGGGAGGCTGAAAACAGAAGAATCACTATGGATCTGATCTATGTAGTGAGACCCTGTAGACCCTGTACTAAATACATTTTTTTAAAGAAAGGTAGGAAGTTTTACACAAGTGGAAGTGTCCAGGAGTCAACAGGCCAAATATGAATGAAGGGAATTAGGAAGGCAAGAGCGTGCTAAAAACGGAAACAACCAAGAGCACACTGTAGTTAAAATACCTGTAAACAGCCAAGATTGTGTTATACTAACAACAAGAGTGTGTGCCCCTTGGGAGTGCAGTGAAAGAATGCAAAGTGACCTACGTGTAGTGACCTCATTTTTATGAAGATATCATTGATCAGTCACCATGCTTTTCTCTCTGGTGGAACTGCTGCATGAAAAGCCTTCTCTGTACAATATTCCACTAGCTTCTGTCAATGGACAGCATGTAGCACGTGGGGAAAAAACGTCCAGTCTTTGGAGTCATCCACTAGTGATTTCATTTGAAGTCACGTTATAGTCTAAGAATTTAGCTCACTAGCATGTGTATACATGAGGACAATGTGGTAGGAGGAAAGGAATACAGTGGATATTTGCCCAGGAGTGATAATATTGAAGTGGGCCCTTGACAAAGGAGGAATACAGACTGCCATGAAAAGAGGCAAGAGCAAGAATCATGGCACAGGGGATAGAAGAATGCTCCTGAACTATTTGAGAATGCCTATGGTCGAAGCAGAGAATGAGGTGAGAAAAGCAGGCGGAAGCCATCTTGCGATGCTGTAGGAATTTCCTGCAGCAAACAAAAAGCCAGAGATGGCTGTGGGTACTGTTCTAAGTTTTAGAATAGTAACTCTGTCAGCTTCTTGCAGGAGGGTGTGCACCAAGGAGGTTGTCTTAGTTACTTTTTTCTCAAATACCTGACACTCAAAATGAGGGAAGGAAAGGTTTACTTAGCTCATAGCTACTGGAGGTTTCAGTCCATATTCAGATGGCTCTAAGGCAGGGTGGCTCATGGCAGAGAACAACCTTTCATCCCAGCAGCAAAGAGTCAGAGAGCAGGGAAGAGTAGCAGCAGCTCAAGCAGCTAACTTCTCTTCTTCCTTACATAGAAATGCAAATCGCCTGCCCGGGGGAAGGTGCAGCACCCACACCCACAATAATCAATCACAAATTCCAGAAGCCACCCTATGACTGCATGGGGCTTTGGGGAGACACCTGTACACAATCCATAACAGGGGTCAAATATCTTAAAGGAGAAAATGCACTATCTTTACTTTCATTCCTCCATCCCACCATTGTAGCACCTTGGTATCAGCTTATTTCTAGATTAGTTATCTTTAAGGTGCTCTGAAATAAATGATTGTAGGAGATTTCCCTTTCTACCAACTGCATCCCTTCCACATGTTCTGCCCTAGCTGGAAAGATATAATCATGACCCAAGTAGGAAACCCGTTCCCATGTTCTTTTCTCTGCTTCCTCCTTCAGAACAGGAAGGCTTCTCCCCTCTATCCCCACAACACCCAGGTCACATTCGTTCCCTCTAAGAAGTCTGTTCTGAGTGATATTGCAAACCCATGCTATCTTGGTTCAGACTTCATGAGCCTGTGGGATTTGGGACTACTGTGCTCATGAGACTACCCTTCCTTAGAGGAAAAATCTGCTGTCTCTTTTCATCCAAAGGCTTTGTTGCCCCACCCCTGGGGCACACTGAGACAGCAATTGAGATTAGGCATGGTGGTGTATGCCTATAACCCCAGCACTCGGAGGCTGAAAACAGGAGAATCACTTTGAGTCTGATCTGTGTAGTGAGACCCTGTAGGCCATATATATACCTTGTTAATTCAGTCCCCACAAAATACCCCTGGTGGAAGCACCTTAAACAGCTAATTCTGCTGTGTCTTGCTGGGGAAACTGAAGCCCTACATTACCCAGTTCATGAGCACTGGTAAGATTAATACTCAGTTCCCTCACTTGAGTTCACTCCACTGCCCACAAAAGCTCACAACTGCCTCTTCTATTCATTGAGTGCAGGCTCCGTGAACTTTCAACAATAGCTGAGTCAATGGAGGTGACAACTCTAGATAGATTACAGACTTGAAAGAAGTAACATTTTTCAGGTAAAATCCATCCTATACCTGATGGCATGGACCAAGAATTTCAGAGGGTGGTGGTTTGTCCAAGAGCACTTGGCAATCTTCAGTATTTATTTAAATCTCAATTTGTATCAGTGCGTGGGAGCAAATGAAAGCAATACGGGTATCACCTGACCAGCAAAATTTGTGGACAGAACTAGCTGAACATTGGTTAACAAGAAAACAAAAAAGGGTACTAAATCAGCATAAGAGACTAGGCAAAATTCCATAGGCTTGACAGGCTACATCTTTGGATTTCTAAATGTCTGTGCAAAAATGTGTAACTGGTTTTATCACATTCTATGGAGATTTATTAGAATATCAATGATTGATGGAAAATAACAATTCCAAGTCTAAGATGTTTGATATTCAGAAAGACAGTGATGTTAAGCTCAAGTACCTATGTTACAGAGTAATAGTATCATTAAGCTTCTCATCTAGAAAGTTAAGAATGTAAGTTTACAGACCAAAAATTGGAGAAAAAGAAGGGCTACAAGAGTAGACAACATTTTGGCCCTAGACCTTTAAGGTCAGTGAGGACTCAGGACATAAGAGAACCTGTACTGTAACATCCTAGAACTCAGTGGTGTCCCAAATTTTCTGTGCAAGGACATTATGAAATCACAGAGGGAAGGGATAAATGAAGTATAGTGTGTCTAAGGAGAATCATCTAGAGAGAAAAACATTCTCTCCAACTTTCACAGAAAGCAAACTGGTCAAGCAGTGGCCGTGACTCGTCCAGAAGGCTGACACTGACAACAGTCCTACAAAGTACTGTACATGGTTCCAAAGTTAATCCTGAGGGGATTTGACCTTGGAAGATACAAAAGTTAAATGTTTTGTTATACAATTCTTGTATAACAAAATTTGCCCTTAATCATCCAGCAGAAAAGTGTAACTATGAGGCATAAAATTCCAAGCTAGATTAGTATGATGAGCTGTAAAAGGCTTAAATCAACAGCCTCCAACATTGCCAGTTTCACCGGTAACCCACAGCAATTATGGAACATTGGACTATGTATACAACTGCTTCCTCTTAGTTCAAAGAGAAGAAACTTTTTCTTTCTTTCTTTACCAATATCGATTAGAAAATTTATCACGTCTACACCCTGTGCTCCGTATAACTACTATGAGGACAACAATATGCATTGTGTCAATTATTGTAAATGTACTACTAACATGTTTTGAAACTATCATATTGTTATTTCTTATTAAAAGTAATAAAAATAAAAAAGAAAAACCTAGCTGAACAGCTACAAAACACCTACACTAAGGCTGGCCCACACTTGGGGCCCAAGTTGGTCATTTTTTGGTACTGCTGTTGTATTTCCAGAGGCTGCAGCCAAATCCTGAGACGTTTCTATTCACATGCTGAAGGACCTACAGGAAGCCCTGGGAAAGGCCAGCTGTCATCCACTGTGTTCCAGCTTTGAGCCTGGGACAGGGCCTAAAACTTCCACAACTCATTTATTTCCCTCAAACTGAATACACAGACACTGTTCAGGGGGACTTCACTACAAGTGTAAGTACCTCAAAGCTAGTGTGTCCTACACACTACTCTGGAAGAGTTGTGGTAGATTTGTGTCAGGGAGCTATAACCAGATGCCTGAGATTATTACCTTAGAGAAAAGGTTTAGTTTGGCACACAGCTTTGGAAGTTCCCTTCTGTGACCACTTGGTCCCATCATATTGGGCCTATGGTAAAGCAGAGCATCATGACATAGGACAGGAAAGCAAAGAGAAAGAAGAAGGGGCCATTGTCCCATAATGTCCCCCTCAGGCCACACCCCAATGAACTGAAGACCTCCCACCAGGCACCACTTCCTGAAGGTTCTATTTCCCCCCAATAGTGCCAGCCTGGGAACCAGTCCTTCAGCACAGGAGCCTTGGGAGATGGCCGACATCCACATTACAACAACACTGCATCTGGCGTTCACTTATTTATCTTTGCAGTCGTGCACACCAACAACATAAAGCACTTGCATTAACGGTTTTCCTATATGCGAAAGGGATTAGCCACGTTTTCCACTTTATAGTGTGGTACACGTGACCACGTGAGTGAATGTATGTAAAATACGTCAGAACACTGCCTGTCGCATGGCACCCACTTTTAAGTTGATTATGATGATGGTAAAATTGATACTGTTTTCCTTTATTTTTCCTCCCTCCCAGCAAACTTTTTGAGACCCCGAGGACAAATGTGACATGTTTTGCTTCCTTTTCAAAATGAAGCGTTCTCCCTCAGTTTAGTATGAAAAGCAAGCATGAAAAACAGAAAATAGAAGCTAACAGTAAATCGTATTACACATTATGACTATCTTGGATAGATTATTTTACTATATTTTTTCCTTAAGAGCAAAGTTAGGCTCGCAGCAAAAATGTACAAACAACACAAAAGCTTTTCCAAATATTCCCGGCCCCCTACATACGGCTTCCCTCTTACCCACATCCCCAGCAGAGTGGTGCATACGTTATAACCAGCGAACTACCCTGAGATACCGTTATTACCCGAAGTTCATTATGGTTCATTCTTGGTGGGATCGACTCTCCAAATACATTAGTTTGGGTCCCCTGTCACACATGTACACAGAAAGCACCACGGTGTGTTCCCCAAACATACCTCAGCCCATCAGGATTTGAGCACGAGAAGCAGTCATCCAGCTACCCAACCACTCATCCCCGGACACACCTCGGGCAGCTCTGCTCAGCCCTGGCAGGACTCAGCACATCCGGGAATCCTCACGGCTGGGAATTCAGGAAGCGCTGGTCCATAGTGAGAGAAAACCCCGGGGACACTTCCTGCAGCCCTCCCAGGCCTCTGTCCACACTTCCGCCCGCCTCCGCACCTGGGGCACAGCGTTGGTCAAGGTGGGGCGCAAGTTTCGCTCCAGTGCACCCCAGGGTTGTGTGAAAACAAAGATGTTAATTTTTATTATTGTTTTAGCACAAAGCTCTCCATTGACTAAATAGGAGAAAAGCCCCGAGTTATTTACTGCTCGAGTTATTTACCCCCGAGTTATTTATTCCTTGGGCCAGGACCAACCCTCGAAAAGAAGCCCACTCTGAGAAAAACTGGGGCCTTCCAGGGCACCCCAAAGACTGCCAGCAAGCTCTGCCCCAGAGTGCTGGGGACAGAGTGGTGAGTGTGGGCTATTTATGATCTCCATTCAAAGGAAACCTATCAATAGAAGAAAGCCTCTCTTCTGCTGGCAGCCATGGCCCCGACATACGGCGCTCCTGGCTCTCTCCGCTGGGAAGCAGGCGCCAGGGCTGCGGGAAGGGGCTGCCTACGGCCATCTGCTGAGTGCCAGTTTTTTTCCATTTCCACTGTGAACTGAATTCTAATTGTGGAACAAGCCACAGAAGGCAGAGCAGAGTGGCTGGACTTCAAGAGATGATTTTAAGACAGGGTGCTGGGTCTGGCCTGGCTGCCCAAGTCCATTTCCTAGGAGAGGGGAGCCTGGCAGATGGGTGAGGTGGGGCGGTGGGACAACCAGAACGGAAAGAGGAGATGCGAGAGTGACAGGTTCTTGACCACACTTACCTCTGAGTGTACTTTGCTACTGGTACTCTTTCACAGAGACTTGTGAAAATGGTCCCAAGGAAAGCACTGTGCTGGGGAAACTGTTTCCAAGAACAATTTGAGTTACAAAAATGCATGTTCTGTAAAATAGGTCAGGACTCTAATTTTTTGTAGTTTAGGAGGCTTTGGACTGAAAGACACAGAATTCACTCAGGGCTTATAGCATTCGCTGGGCCTTTTTTTTGTGTGTGTGGTAAGTGTTGTTTTGTGTCCCTGTAATCTGACACAAGAAGAATAGGAAGCTCTGGGGCTGATGAGATAGTTCAGCAGACTAAGTGCCTGCTTAGGCAAGTACTGGGACCACAGTGTGATCCCTGGCACCAGGTGCCACACCAGCCACACCCCTGGGTGTGCTGAGCCTGCCACCAAGACCCAGAGTGGTGGTGCACACGCCTATAATGCCAGCGCTGGGGAGACTGAAAACAGTATCACTGTGAGTCTGAGCTGCGTAGTAACCACCAAATACATAAAAAAAAAAAAAAAAGACTGATAGATGCCACAGAGCACTGAACCGAGAGTGTGTGTGTGAGCAGGTATGAATGTGCTTTGCAGATTGTTAAAGCAATTAAAGACCCACTATGTGTATGTATTGTGTCACAGGCCACATGCTATTATCCACAGTGATACCCATTTTAAAATGCACAAACTGAGGCAGGAGGATCGGTGCAAGTTTGAGACCAGCCTGGGCTACAAAAGTGAGCTCAAGGCCAGCCTGAACTGCACAGTGAGACCCTGTCTCAAAAAGACAAAAAAAAAAAAAATATATGCACAAACACACATAACTGTTTCGCTTTGCTCTCTTGCTTTTCTTTCCTCCTTTCGTTTTGAGGTAGTCTTACTGTGCGGCTCAGGCTGACCTCAAACCTGTAGTCCTCCTGCCTCAGCCTCCAGAGGAGATGGCATCACGGGAGAGCGCCATCGCGGCTGGCTTTAGATTGTTCGTTTGTTTAATGTATTTGGCCAGGGTCTCACTACACAACTCAGACTCACAGTGATCCTCCTGCTTTCAGCCTCCCCAATGCTGGATTATAGGCATGTGTACCATGCCAGGTCTCGGTGGCTGGCTCAGTGTGCCCAGGGGTGGGGCCAGCATGACATGTGGTGCTGGGGATGAAACCCTGGTCTCTAAGCGTGGCTAGCAGGCGCTTAGCCCGCTGAGCTATCTCGCCAGCCTCTAGATGTGTATTTGTCAAACATCAGTGTAAAACATGTGTGTTCTTGGAGACCAGAAAATCTTCTGAGGATTTTTTTCCCTTGGCGCAAGCTGCAAGTGGTGGAACAGATTACTGTAAGCTCAGGTGAACTGGGCTATGCCTGGCTTTCTTTCTGTGTTATTTTTCTTTCAAACAGAGACCTAGGAATCACACTGACTTTACTAAACGTGCCACCTCACACTTGTGACAATCACAAAGTTTTGGACATGTTCTTTTTGTCCCTAGCACCCCTTGAAACCAATTCTATTAAGTGCTGCTCACCCTTCAGCCAAGGTCAAGGTATCATTTTTCAAAGAAAAGATTTTTCTTTCCCTCAGACTTAGAAAAAAAATAGAAAAACAAATGAGAGAAATTCGAACATTTTTGTTTCCCTCCAGGTATTTCCTCTTTAGGGTAAAAAATGGTCGCGGGCCCTTGCCTCTGCCATCAGGATCCTGGAGCTCTTGCCTGTGCCACTTTTCCTGCTCAGCACCTCTGCCACATGCAGAGACTGTTGGGCCATGTGTGGGTGGCCGGAGAAAGGTCCTGTTGGTGCAGATGTCCATAAGCCGTAGGAAGCTGGTGGCCCTCTTCTCTAAGTCACCAAGTCCATTTAAAGTTCCCTTAAGTTGCTAGAAGACAGGTCTCTATATTAACTGGAAATTTACCCACTCTATCTTATTACCAATGAATTGCTCTAAAAGCTGATTTAATTTCTAGAAATATATTTCCGTGGACAGCCTTCTCTATTACCTATTCCCCTGCCTGGAAGCTATGTTGTAAACTCTTATTGTGAGAAATCCATTGTGAAAGTAAATTATCGTACTGTGCGTGCGGCAGTGCTGAGGAACCGGGGCTATTCACCTCCCTCCTAAATGTCCTCACGCTGCCATGCTCCGTGAATTCTTGTCTCTCTCCCGTTGGTTTTTCTTCCTGATCCCTTATTACAAGGATGTTATCGGTGTCCCTTCTCGCCCTTGCCTGTGTGCCTACAGAAACACCTCAACTCCCTCTTCTAATTAAATGCTTCTCATCTTCCCAGGACTTGAAACTAGCTCACCAAGAAAGAACAGACCCCAGGGGCCTGGGACCTTTGGTTTGTAAGTAGTACTTTTATTAGCAAAATATTTAAGCCACTTGGAAGACTCTCTCTCCCTCCCTCTCTCTCTCTCTCTCTGTCTCTCTGTCTATCTCTCTGTCTCTCCCTCTCTATCTCTGTCTTTGTCCGTCTGTCTCTGTCTCTCTCTCTCCTCTGTTTCCTCAGTCTGTGCTGTGCCGATGTCTGAGATCATGTTGCCAAAAGTTCCTGCTGCCATCTGCACAGTGTACTGGTTCTAAGTTCCTTGAGGACAGTCACTCACTTTTTCAACATTATGTCTACACTGCGTTCAGCGTCCAGTGCTCTATGCACAACAAGAATTCAATAAATACTTCAGGAAGCATCAAGAAGGAGAACTTGGGGAGCAGTGCTAGGTCGGTGCGTTTCAGTGTATTTTCACTTTAGTGGAAGATTTTGTGTTTGTTTTATTAACACTATGATTAGGACTGTTAAATAATATGGCTTTGAAACAAAGAGAAATCAACCCTGAGGGATATAATTTGATACAAATAAAGATAAGCAATTTCCAGTATGCCATTTACACATATTACACCCAACCTTGACTCTCATCAAGCACGAATCGATGGGATTTATGTAAATGTGCGCAGGCCACGCTGGGCCCTCTGCTTGGCTGAGTTCAGAGCTCCCGGATCGCTGTGTGGAAGTGGGCTCTGCCTGTAGTTCCGGATGCTAAGAGGTAATCGTGAGCTTTAACTAATTACACCTCCCATCACCCCCAGGAGGTAGGTAATGATTGTAGACGTACTTGGCTGAAGTAACTCAGAATGTCTTAATAATCACTTAATAGAATCTTATCATGAAAAGCAAATTGCATTAAATGGGCAAATGAAGTTGACTGTGAGAAGCAGAGCTAGGAAATAAAAGGCTATGGGGGGTTTTATATGGGAAAAATCCAATTAACACCTTCCTTAAAAGAGTTGGCCCCATGGCTTTTTTATATTCCTCGCAGTGCCTATTGCAAGGTTGTACCCTGAATAAATACTTTCTTCATCAACGTGAAAAAAAAAATCATAGATAAAAATGAAGGATGTAAAAGGGTACACGGGGGAGAGGGGAAGGAGAGGAGGGCACCCCAGAAGCCACAGAGCATTGCGGTTCCATTTAGAAGCAAAGCAACTTGGTTTCATCGTGAGGCTATTGTGACAAGGTTTACAATGACAAATGTCCGTCTCACTCTGTTCTTAAACAAAGTGGCTGTCGTTGTATAATAAATACCAAATGCCAACCAGATAAATGGCATACGCGCATGACTGACGTGGCTCCATTTGTCCAAATCTGGAAAGCCCTGGTGTGCAAAGAGCCACGCCTGAGTGTGAGGATCACAAGGTCAAGACGAGCTTGATAGAGAGAGAGATCTGGGTGGGCGTAGGGTTCAAAGAGACACTCTAGAAAAGACAGTGGATGGGAATTATGTGTCCCACCCCAAGGAGATCTAGTAGAAGGACCGGGAGACTTCTGGTCCTGACTGTAGGTAGGTGGGTAGGTCACGGAAGGAATGGATATTCCTGGCGTGAAACAGCTCTGTGGCACCTGCGCTCTGTGTCAGGGCTGTGCTGTGAAACAACACAACAACTAGAGGGCTACCGAAAGACACGGACAAAATCAGACTGCATAGCCCAGATGCACAGGCCCAACTTGCAAAAAAAAAAAAACAGGACCGTGGTG
>PVJA010040423.1:0-18525 GCA_004027025.1 Myocastor coypus | reverse complement strand
TACACCACCACGCCTGGCTCATGCAGATCTGAATCAGCTCTACAACTTAGTTTGCCCCAAATCCATTTGTGTGTGTGTGTGTGTGAGTGTGTATGTGTGTGTGTGTGTGTGTGAGTGTGTGTGTGTGTGTGTGTGTGTGTGTGTGTGTGTGTGTTATAGGGAAATGAACTGAGGCCCTTGCACTGTATGTCTGAGTTACATCCCCAGATTCCCAAATCCTTTGTAACATAAGACAACACATCTATGAATCTACCTCCATTAAAAAAAACAAAAAATTAGGAGGAAAAGATAAAGGTATTGACAACTCTAAAAAGAGAAAACAATGGTTACAGGAAAAGGCAAAAAATTAGCATAATCTTGTACTTGCACATTTAAACAATTCACATACTGGGTTGGGGATACAACTCAAGTGATACAGCACTTGTCTGGTAATCATAAAGGTCCCGAGTTTGATTGCTGGCACCAAAAAAGAAAAGAAAACAAGAATTGACCTATTAAAGGAACTGTGCTTCAATGTTAAGAAGTCCAGTCTTTTCCTCAAGCAATGATAAAATGCATAGAAAGCACAGGATGCATTCACAGCCTCAGAGAGGAAAGCCTCTGCTTGAGTCCTCCTGTCAGTGGCCTATGTGTGCACTGCTGGACAAAACCCACAATCACCAGGGTCTTTCAGAACACAGTACAAAGGTTCTGTGTTTATTCTCCCATCTCAGGATGCAGGAAGTGCCTTTGTAAAGCCTGCTGACAAGGCCGCCTTTCAGCTTTAATGTCAGGCCAGCCTCCATTAACAGCATGGTTTCCATGCCCAGACACATCTATGCTGAACAACGGCCTTTCTTTGGGAAGATTCAAATCTGGTGCATGTTAGGAGAATGTACCCATAGGACAAGGCTCTAGGAAGCTTCTGGAGATTGTGTCTCTGCTGAACTTCCCCAGTAGGAGATGTGTCACACATGCCACTCTGGCTGTCTGTGTGACTCCACTAGGAGTAGACTGTTGGACTCACCTCCTGTGAACTTTACTGATGCTTTCTCTGTTTACCCCACATTCCATGGCTTCACTAAAAGAAACCACAGCTATTATGATAGGAATTCCCTATAGGGCCTCCAGGCAAACTGTTGAACCCAAGGGGCTCTGGGAAACTCCCCATAACTGCTCCCTTACAAGCTAGAGATACCTAAATTCCATGTTAAAAACAGGCCTCTTTCCACTCTACACTTCCTTTAAAAAATCATCTGCACCCATTGAATGTCATCTGCCAGTTTTGCTGCTACCTCCAATCTTTAACTCCAAACTCATTACAACTACACCTGGCCATCTCTATTTGAAGTACA
Source organism: Myocastor coypus (assembly GCA_004027025.1). Lineage (NCBI taxonomy): Eukaryota > Metazoa > Chordata > Mammalia > Rodentia > Myocastoridae > Myocastor > Myocastor coypus. The sequence continues at coordinate 17,191 of PVJA010040423.1, read as the reverse complement.
CATGAAATACAACAGGTTCAAAACTGAACTCCTGGAGCTCCACGCCTGTTCTTCTGCAGGATGCTTCCAAGATCACCTCTCATAGACTTGAAGTTAATGCTAGAAATTATCATCTGCTTGGACATTCAAAGCCCTTCGGAATCCGTTCCCAACTTGGCCCTCTACCCTCCTCTCAGGGTTTCCTGTTTACTTTCAACGGTGCTCACACTAGAATACCTGCCAATCCTCTGACACAGACGACTGACACTCTGCTCTGCCATCTGATTGGAGCTGTCCACCCTACCTTCCCTGTGTGGCAAGTGCTTACTTACCAGTGTGACATCTCAGGCCTAGCAGAACACAAGTCTTCCCTGCAGTTTGACTTATCCAGGTAATGTATCCAACATGGTACCAAGTGTATTATTTATAATTACTTTTGCACTTCCCCCTGTCATACTGTAAGGTTACTTAAGCAATGGCTCTTTTCCTGACAGGTAACACCCCTATTCTCATAAAATTTATAAAAGGCAACACATAATAAACAAATGTATGTGTACAGTGTGTGCACACATGTACATGTACATGTACACACACTCTCTCTCTCTCTCTCTCTCTCTCTCTCTGGTAATAAGTGTGGCGGTAGCTACCAGAGTGACAATGTCTAAATGAGTTTGTCAAGAAGCTTTTCTGAGATGAGGAGAAGTAAAATGAAAGCCAGGAAGAAATGCCTTCCAGTCAGGGAAAACTAAGAATTAGTATCTCTAACAATTTGGCATGTTTGACCACCAGAAGGCCCAGAGCCAGCAGTCAGGCCCAGCTCATTGGGCTCTTGCAGGCTCAGGGAGCTGAGGCTTACTGCTAAGCCTAGCAGGGGCCAGGCTGAGGCGCAGACCTACGGGGAGGATCCTTGAGACACGGAGGTGACAGGAGTTAATGTGGGGAAAACGAGTTTGCCTGGAAGACTCCAGGTACATGAAGGGGAGGTGCCCGGACAGAATTCAGGAAACTAATTTAAATACAAATTCCCAATTTATGATCTGCTTTGTTATATAGCTATAATGTTTGCTCCTATGGTCTAAAGCACAAAAGCATTAGTTACAAAAGTTTGTCCATTTCTAAATTTCACTAGCTGATATTAGCATTGCTAACTATACTACTTTAAATAGAATGCCATCTGACTTAAACCACATGTTCTCCCTTGGGTAATAACATCAGGAAGCGCTTGGGTAATAACCTCACCAAAGCCCTACCCTGAAGGACAAAGGACAGTGCCAAATGGAAACCAGTATCTCTCTCTCAATCAACAGATAAGGCAGACTCTTAAAAAAAAAATTCAGTTTTATAAAACACTTTACATAAGTCAGGCCGGGTAGTGCACGCCTGTAATCCCAGCGCTTGGGAGGCTGAGGCAGGAAGATCAGTGCAAGTTTGAGACCAGCCTGGGCTACAAAAGTGAGCTCAAGGCCAGCCTGAACTACATAGCGAGACCCTGTCTCAAAAAGACAAAACAAAAAAACAAAAACAAAAACAAAAACAAACAAACCTCTTGGGACACACACAGAACAAGGATCTCTGGCACAGGAGAGACGCCTAAAGAACAAACCCTGTGTTCCCAGCACTCGGGAGGCTGAGGCAGGAGGATTGGTGCGAGTTCGAGACCAGCCTGGGCTACAAAAGTGAGCTCAAGGCCAGCCTCAACTGCATAGTGAGACCCTGCCTCAAAAAGACAAAAAATAAATAAATAAATAAACACAAGATGTGTGGGGCAATACATGTCTTTCCTACAAAGGTTGGGGAAACCAGCTTTTCTTTCACTGATAGTAATGGCCTGAGCTGTATTTAGGAGTGGATGATAATATATGATGTACAAGGAGCAGGGCCAAGGCCATTCATTGAGTTTTTGTATTGCTTATTAAACTTGAACTAAGACAAAAAAAAAAAAAAAAAAAAAAAAAAAAAAAAAAAAAAAAAAAAAAAAAAAAAAAAAAAAAAAAAAAAAAAAAAAAAGAAAGAAAGAAAAAAAAAGAACAAACCCTGTGGAGAGGTTCTGACTGTAGTGACACAGTTACCTACTACTAAATTTTCAAGAACTTAGCATGTTCCAGGAATAGCGCGCACAAGAACTTTGAGCAGATGATTACTAAAAGCCCTTTCCATCTGAAATGCTTGGGTCTCTGAGAAGTAAAATTTGAGTTGGATAATAGTTTAAAAACTATTTATTCTGCCAGGTCAGAAACTTAGAAACATGTCACTCAATTGTTCAAAATAAAATCAATGAAATTTTATGAAGCAAAGTATTTGCTTATTGTGACTATAACATTTTGTGTGTTCCTTCAAAATACACAAATAAATCCATATGCTTTTATTTTTAATTTTTATTTATTTATTTATTTATTTATTTTTTGTCTTTTTGAGATAGGGTCTTGTTATGCAGTTCAGGCTGGCCTTGAGCTCACTTTTGTAGCCCAGGCTGGTCTCGAACTCGCACCAATCCTCCTGCCTCAGCCTCCCAAGTGCTGGGATTACAGGCGTGCGCCACCACGCCCGGCTTCCATATGCTTTTAATTGATATGCAATTCTACAAATCTGAAGCAAACAATAAAACTAATAGAAACAAAATATATTTTCCATTCATTCAAGTAAAATGTGATCGTCAAAATCATTAAAACTCACTTGCGTATGAATAGAAGAAACAGCAACAACTTCTACATTAAATACACCTTTGTGATTATCTACCCACTTCATCCCAGGTAGAGGAACCTGAAAGAGTAAAAATAATGATCACACATGTTTACTTATTGTTTATCACAAATGTATAAATAAATTATGAACTCAGGAAAGAGTACTTCAATGAGAAAACATTCTGTACAAATACATTTATAATCATAATATATTGTAAAATTTAAAATTCCCCTTAATAATTTCTACAAAAGAATTAAAAGGCTCAAGAAACAAAATGAAAACACCTCAAACTTCTATTTTTCCAGAGACATACCCCCTCTTATCATTCCACACTTCCTCTATAGGAATGTTGATGCATTTCCTTATACAGTTCCTACCATATTATTTTGAAACCTGTTTTTCACATATTATATGTATTTTTGTTTTGTTTTGTTTTGCGGGGCCAGGGTTTGCACTCATAACCTTGCACTCGCCAGGCAGACAATTGTATTAGGGAGCTATCTCACCGGCCCCTCACATATTATATATTGTGAATCTTATTGTTTGTCAATAAATTCTCATACTCAACACCATTTTAAAGGGTTATAATATTCTATTTGTTTATTTCAAACATTCTTAGTATATTTTCATTGGGCATTAAAACATTCACAAGCAGACAAACTCTATTGTAAGGATTAAGTCTTTTTGAGATGTTAACTGCTAGAATGTCCATTAAATTATCTCATGAAAACCACTTTTGAAAGTAATACCTAAATTCTCTCCATCCTTCTTACTAAATACAGCTAAGGCTCCCCAGAATGTGATGCTTAAACAAGGAAAAGAACTGGGCCCTCTGCATACAAGGGAAAGGAGACAGTGAGCAAGGAGGACCTGCAACTGGACCTCAGCACAGCCGCTCTTCTCCACAGTGAAGCACAGAGTCTTGCAACACAACACCCAATATCCGGAACATAATCAAAATCCGTGCACCACAAAAAGGCCACGAAGCCCTCAATTTAAATGAAAAAATACAACCATTAGGCATCAATGCCAAGATGACACATGTTGGGTAAGTCTGAAAGTAAATACATACACTGCCAACAGGCCACCCCTCTCCAACACTGGGGCTGAATCCAAGGACCTCACATTAAGCTACATCTCCAGTCCTTCCTCATTTCTTTTTGAATCGTTTGTCATAGGGTCTCACTACACAGCTTGGACTCACAATGCCTCTTGTTGGAGCCCCACCAGTGCTGGGATTACAGGCATGCACCACCACACCGGGTTTTGATGGCCAGCACAGCGTGCCCACGGTTCCGGGGCGAGTGTGGCTTGCAGTACCAGGGATCAAACCTAGACCCTTGTGCTTGCCAGGCAGGCACTTAAGACTGCTGAGTTACCCCTCCAGCCCTCATTTTTTATTTTGAGACAGGGCTAAAAATACTACAAAATATATTTTCTTTTCCTGCAGTCTTAGTAAAATATGAATAGTCTACAAAAAGAAAAATCTATTTAATAAAGCTTATGTTTTTTTAAGCTTCTTATGTTTTAATAGGAAAATTTTCCAAGTCTAGCTTTGAATTTATATTTCATGTAATATTTTAATATTCACATTAATATGCTTTTTTCAAAAAAAGGATAAAAACATCTAAGTTTTATATAAAAGAATTTTAATCATCACAGGAAATCTGACCTCATTATTTGCATCCTTACAGATAGAGGCAACATGCTTCACTTGCTGAAGACATTTTTACAAAGAGTATCACACTTCATCCCTCCCAGAGTAGTGCAGCTGCATGGACACTGACCTCAGGGGACAGCACAGAGTATGCCTGGGGAGGCTTCTCCAGGGACACTGGTAGGCAAAACTGGCCAGTCTTTAGCCGTCCATTCTGAAGCATCGGGATCCACTTGGAAATGGAAAAGGAATCACTCTCAATTTTAATTAAATATTTGCTATAAAAATAGTTTCTCGAAGTTGGTTTTATGAACTTGGTACATCCCAAATTTGTTCCCACCGCCAAACATTAAGGGATTTAATTATATAAACAGTAAGAGGCCTTCACAATTCCTCTAAAGCAGTGGTTCTCAACCTTTCTAAGGCTGTGACCTGTAATACAGTTCCTCATGTTGCACTGACTCCAAACCAAAAAATAATTTTGGTGGCTACTTCAAAACTGTCATTTTGCTACAGCTATGATTTGGAATGGCTTTAGGCAACCCCTGCGTGTTGGTTGCTCGACCCCCACCGGGTCACGATCCCCAGGGTGAGAGTCACTGAGAGGAATCATTTCCCTAAGCTGGTATTATCATTAGCCTCACGGTGTAATAGAAAGGGTCCTCCTTATGTAAAAGAGGAGTTGGCCCTGGGAAGAGGCCACACAATGAATGAATTGTAAAGCAGGGGTAAGTTTTAAAATAGTGAAAGGTTTATTTAGCCATGAGTGCTGACACAGCACTAGAGAGTATTATTATTATTATTATTATTATTTTTGGTGGGACCAGGGTTCGAACTCGCGACCTTGCACTTACCCAGCAGGCACTTGTGCCTCGGAGCTATCTCCCCAGCCCCGAGAGTATTATTTTTATTTAATGTTTAGTACAGGCTCGATAGGGTCTCACTACACAGATCAGATCCATAGTGATCCTCCTGTTTTCAGCCTCCCAAGCGCTGGGATTACAGGTGTGTGTCAATTGGTGTCCCAGCATACCCCTGGGGTGGGGCCAGCATGGCAGGACAGGATTGACTCTAGTCCCTGTTTGCCTAAGAGGGTGCTTTAGTCCGCTGAGCTATCTGGCTGGCCCTTTATTATGTATTTTAGAAAAATTCATACCACAAATGTAAGGGACAAAAAATGAACCAACTGTCAATTTCTCTTTTGGGTAGAAACACGGCTTTTCCAACAAAGCTGTGAAACACATGATTAGGATGTACCTCATCTCCACTGCACCTTTGCAGCTCAATCATGATTTTTCAAAATTACTCAAGGGTTTTAACTTCTTTTCTAAGATTTTTTTGTATTCGTTTCACAATCAAATCATTTTCCCCTTAAATTTGTATTTATATTGCACTGCTGAGTATACTTAATAATCAAAACCAACACCTTAAGTATTTACACAAAGTCATTAATTGCTTAATTAGCTAGCCGCATTAATGAGCATTTTCTTGCTTTGCAGACTTTTCTGTCCCAATGCAATGTTATAGCCACGGGAATCAAAGAGCATTCAAGTGATAATAAACATTAACTATATCTTATAAATACTTTAGGATCAAAGAACTAAACATTCAACAAAAAGACTTACTGTATATCCAACAGGGGTTTCAAGAGGAGTATTCTGTTTTTGTTGACAACTAACATGATAAAAAGTAAAAAGTAAGTGGTGATGGTCAGTTAAAGTTGCAGGGAGTTTAACTTTGATCTCTTCATGAAAATCAGGAGACCTTGACATAAAAAAGAGAAAACAAACAAAAATCAAGTCAGTAATTGTTCAAAATAAATAATTACTGCATTTGTACGCTTGAGTGATTTTAAACTTAATTTTAGATTCATGCTTCATTTTTCCTTTAGTCCAAAACATTTTTCTTTATACCCAATCTCCAAATAATTAAATCTTACTTCCAGAGAAGGGAGCTGCCACTGTTTCTGAAAATTTTTATCCCACTTTCATTAGTAGACTGAGTAGAACTACTATTTAAAAATTAATTATTATCACCTTCTTACTGAGATCTCCATTACACTGGAACGTACACACAAGAGGAGATTATGGTAGGGCTACATTTATGAACCAAGTCTTACACATAGAAAGAAAACAGTGAGCTGCCTAAGTGTTTATTTTAAAACCACCCTACAGAAAAGTATTTTCATTTTGTAGTACTGTTTCATATAAAACTAACCTGCATCAGCCGGGCGTGGTGGCGCACGCCTGTAATCCCAGCACTTGGGAGGCTGAGGCAGGAGGATCGGTGAGAGTTCGAGACCAGCCTGGGCTACAAAACTGAGCTCAAGGCCAGCCTGAACTGTACAGCGAAATGCATCCCCCTTTCTAAAAGAGAAAAGGGGTATCTCTACATATCTTACCAGTAAGTTACGTTCTCTGTGGAATATCTTGTATCAATTACTCCATTTTTAGCAAAATATAAAATGTCACCAAAACGAGGACTACTTTTTGACTGGGTTCAAGCGGTGGGGGAGTGCGGGCATAAAAATCAGGAATGACAACAAACCATTTGTGCCACAGGTTAGAACTGCACCTAGACACTATCTAAACAATAACTTCAGGATCTTCTGTTTCCTTCAGTGTTACTCAGAATGGCCCAAGGGCATTCTGACAGGAAAGTACAGCTTTTACTCTGACACACACTTGGAAGGTTCTGTACCTTCAGAAGGCATTCTGGCCTTCCACACACAGTTGCTCTCTCAGAATTATAACCAGTGAAACTCCAGCTCTCTTCATGGCGAAGGCTAGCATACCTGTTAAACTTTCTTTCTCAGATGCTGGTCAGAAAGTATCCTTCCCTCAAATAAGTCTCAAAAACCTTTTTCACAGGTTTGGATTTGGCTACAGAAAGCCCAAGCGGAACCAGACTTGAATATTAACAAGAAAGAGAGCTAACATTAGCAACCTGAGAATTGTTAATTTTGGTGAGAAAAGAAAAAATGCTGTGCATCTTCCTACTGATCTCATGAATCATCACCAAACTGGGAAAAGCTGAAGTTATCAGCGATGTCAGATGGACTGTCGTGCTGATTCCATGAAAGCTGAGAGCAACTACAATAACCTATTCGCAAAGCAGAGCAACTTCTAGAAATGACCACGTCCTCAATCAATATCTTTTCTGTCCGAATAATGTGGTTCATTACTTCCTGAAACAATATAATATGAAGACTTGTGAAAAATTAAGCAGCTAGAGAATTACTCAGTCAATTAAATAGGTTTAACTGCCCACCTTCAAATTAAAGATCGTGTTTAGTGGTGATCTTAAAGATAAATGTACGAAAACAATAATCTTCCAAAAGTACGTAATTGAATAGGAACATAAGTAAGACACAAATACCAATAGCTATGCTATAAAGCAGAGGTTGGCAAACTATGGTTCATGGGGCGGATCAAGTCCACTATTGGCTTTGGGTTTTTACATTTCCGAATAATACTTTATTAGATGTGAAAATTACAAATAATTCAAATTTCAGTGTTTGTAAGTCCGGTTGTATTGCAACACAGCCACCAATTTACTTGTGACCTTATTACTTACAGCTGCTTTTGTGCTGTAATGGCAAAGTTCAAAGGTTGTTAAAGAGGGCCACTGATCAGACCTAAAAGACACACTATTACCTAGTTCTTGGTAGAAAACGTTTGCCAACCCCTGATATAAAGCATACTGATTAAATACTTCAAGAGCAGATTAAATAGATTCCTTCAAGTTTAAGCTCAAGGAATAATTACTTAGGAGGGTGCATTTAATATGGGCCTTAAAAAGTGAGTAGCAGCTCAACAAAAACAAAGGGAACCACTATCATAAAAGATCTAAGAAAGGCCCAGAAATAGCACAGAATGTTTGCTACTGAGACCCAAAGAAAATCATCAAGATTTAAAGGTTGACTGTGCTAGAGAACAAAAGAAAGCAAAAAACATTTTAAATCTTAAGCTTGAGTAAGTACAAAAAATGGTGGTACCATTAATAAAAAGAAAAGCAGACAGAGCAGGGTCAGAAAAAGTCAGGGATAAAAACTAGAAGCCAGCAAGGTGCCTATATAAATGAGTGTGTCCAGGAGGCTGCTGGCCTGTGCATCAGAAGGCAGGCGTGGCCGAGTCCCCAGAGCAGTGAGCATGACAGACGCCTATCAGGTTATTCAGAGACAGAATGCCCTGAGAAAGAGCGCTCAGAGCAAAGCTGTGGTGTTTTATGTGAAATGCCTACACATTAGGGGAAAAAGAACAAGTCAGATCCCCAAAACAGAAGTAGAAAGAAACTGAGATACATATAAGCTATCAAAACAAAGGGGAGAGAAAGTTTTAAGGAAGGCAAGGAAAACTCACACTAGACAATGACAGTGGGGAACCTTGTTTTGTCAGGGTAAAAAGTGTACGTTTTGTTTTGAGAAGAGACGAAGCTAATGAATGAATGAGAAGGGAGAACTGAGCCACATTTTGAGGCAGCAGACAGCACGGCCTAGGAACAGAGACCCAGACTGAGCAGAGCGGAGGCCACCGCTCCGTGTGAGACAGAAGAGGCAGGGCAGTAGAGAGAGTCAAGGGAAGGATCTCAGCCGGATAATCATAAGCAGTTTAAAACAGGAATGCACCGGGAAGCAATCAGGAAAAGCAGGAGCTGGAGGAAATGACTGAAGCTGTTACACAGTGGGGAAATTACATAAAATGAATTACAGTAGCCCCACCATAAGAAACAACAATAATTTGCAATAGCTCTGAATAGTATAATTCTGTGATTTTTCTCCAACATTTAATAATCCTCCCAAAGTAAAGCAAAAAATAAACATTACTAAAGAAAGCAACAGTCCAAGGAAGTAAAACTGAAAGTCACTAAATCAAAAGATCATTGGAGGTTGAGAATACTGCCAATTTAACTAATAGGCTTAAGCTTTGTAAAGATTTAAATAAAACTTTTAAGTATTGGGAAAAATAACAGGGAAGATCAAAGGACCAGCGGTCACAGTGATAATAACACAGTAAAACCGGAAGGACCATAGAATTTGACTGAAAAGATCTTTTATGTATAAAGTTTTACATTGAGATGTCTTTACAGAATGGCTATGCATCTATGGATTGAAAATTATACTTCAGATGATTGCTTTACCTCTTGCACAGTCAGTAAAACACACTAACGTGAGTGCTAACAATGCCACTATTGAGAAGTGAGTAACTTTGAAAGAAATATTTTAATTCAGTACCTGTTATGATATACTACGGCTGTATAGGCTTCCTTTGAAAACTCTGAACAGCTAGATTTACCAAAGATTACCTGTAACAAATAACAGCATGTTGAAACTTTGTTGCAGTAAATGCTGGATGTTTCATATCTATGTAAGACTTTGTCTGATTCAATCCTGAGAAAAAAGGGCAAAATCAGCCCAATGAAGAACAATGTGCCTACTGACGATTATTAAAATGTCAACTGCTTAATAGGCTACTTTTCAATGACAGACCCATCTGACATTCAAACATTCAAAAATTTCTATTGCATATACTTCTCTGCAGTAAGCAACAAGCTACATTTCTTTCCTTTTTCTTAAAGAAAGGGAGAATTCACTTTACACTGGATGTAGCATGTAATTTGGAATTTATATAAGAAATAGGACCCTACAATGCAACATAAATCTGTACAAATTGATGGCCTCTCTAGTAAAACAGCAGTCATCCTGAAAGTCAAGTACAAGTTATTTATAAATGATACAAAATATAACATTCTACCTTTTAAGTTGTTATGTATCCCTGCTGGTCCTAGTATTTCTGCATGCTACTTTACAATGGAGGAGGAGCTGTATTCTTTAGTCATATACATGCTTTTTAGAACTTTAGCACACTTTTAAAAACCATAGTATTATTTCTAGGGAAGTTTAGAGTCCAATAGTTAAGGCTTGCACGTTTGCCTCCTGAGCTCCAGGAGAAACACCTCAGACGTCAAGGGCAGCTGACTCCACAGCAGCTTAATGATGCCGAAGTCACAGTCACGACTGGCACAGCCACAGCTGTGGTGCTGTCACGCTGCAGATGAAGCCCTGCTGTGTGGCCAGCCAGCTTTACATGCATGTGAGCAAGTGGGGGAACGGCTGGCACACTTCCAGCCACAACCGGTGCAACCACCAAAAGCCCACCCTTATAGGAAGAGATTAAACAGCACCAAGTACACGCTCAAGTATTTGTCTTTATAACCTTCCCAGAATGTCCTTTTATTCTAAATATAATTCTAAAAGTATAATAATGATTGCCTTAGGTCTTATTTTGTCAGCTCTGTAATAGCTTATTATACTTTTACAAAATGTACCAGTGCCAAATTATGAAGTTTTCTATTTTACCATACAGCATTATATAATTTAAAAATTCTAATTTTTTTTTAATTTCTTTATTTATTTTCTTGTTTCAGAACCTTTATTTGTTTATTCACTCATTCTTATGGCTGGCTCAGCCTGCCCCAAGGGCAGGGCTGGCGCAGCATGTGGTGCCGGGGATCGAACCTCGGTCCCTGAAGCCGCCCAAGCTTTCCCAAGCAGGCGCTTTAAACCACTGAGCCATCCCGCCGGGCCCTAAAAATTCTAATTTGAAAAGTCCTTAATTAAAAAGTAAGCAAACACATTGCTACATATAGCCTTTCAACCAGCCATTCCCCATAAACATAACAGCATTACCTTTTCATGATTAACAACACAGATGGAATGAATGCAGTACCTTATTCCCTCTGAGAGCGGTATCGCTTTGCAAAAAATAACCTACTTTCATAATATGAATGAAATAACATAAGAAGTGTTCTTCTTTGGCCATCTGGCATGTATTTTTAATCACCAAGTTGGACTGAACATCAATTACAGTAGCAAACAAGTGCTGTGACAGGCATCTAGATATGGCTACAGAACATGACCCCTGCCCTCAAGGAGCTTACAGTCTAGTGGATCAGGTGAAGCTACAGACATAAGCTTAGAGAAATAAGGTCTCTGAAAAAAAAGTGAGAAGATGGTATTGTGGCACCAAAGAGGGATCAGGTCACTTGCTTATGTGGGTAGGGCACCCCTGGAGCTACTCAGAGGGGCCACATGCTCACTAACACAAGGAGGAACTGACTGAGCACACAATGAAGACACTCCTGCACATGTACTACACCTGTCCTAAGCTCCAATTTATATATAAGCTATCAGGGCATGCACTTTCACTATCTGGTATCTCTTCATCAACTGTAATAACAAATCCATTCCTTGAGCAGAAATAAGAGAGCTAATAAAGAGTATGAAATATTAATTTCAAACCTCAAAACTAAATTGTACATTTATCCCACAAGTATCTGTATCTATTAGCTGCAAGGATCAGAAATGGCTGCCATAGGAGAATACGAAGACGAATAATCTGCTGTTAAGGAGACCTGAAGATGCTGATGAAACTGAGGCAGCAGAGAAGAAGAAAATATTTCCCATTAAGTGGGAAACAAAAAGAATTAGATTAAAATGCCAATATGGATAGATAAAAGCAGATTACCGGCAATGCACCGTTCTTAGCACAGCATTTTCGTTTCACTAGGGCTCCCAGAGTGTGACCGTCAACAGCCACAGCATACTCCTACTCGTTGCTGCCAGCTTCCACACAACCCAAAATCTTGTGACATTTATGACTGTCACGCAGATGCTAAATGACTGCCCTTGCAGCCATCTGCCCTCTCGGACCCATGTTCCTTCCGCTGCCCTGGCTCACCGGCCACTCACCACTGCGCTCATCTGTCACTGTGCAGGGCACTCCAAGCCTTGGCTGCTCTCCTTCCCCACTCCCTAGATGCACTGCCATGCGCACAAGAGAGGCTTGTGCTGTTAGTGCAGAAGCACCTCTTCCACGAGACGCCTGCGTTTGACTTCGGTGAGGCATTCTCTCTTTCCGTCTTTCTCATCTCTGAATACCCACTCCTTCAGGGCCCTCTACCAATCTTTTAGTAATTAGCACATGTCTTGCTTCTCAACACTTGTGGCAAAAGGTAACCTCTTGATGAGAGTTAAGAACACTAACACCTGACTCACGTGCCCAGGTATAGTGACTTCATTCGAATGAGATTCAGTCTGGGAACTGTTATTTTTAAAAGGTTTCCAGAACAATCTAATGTGCAGAGAAAACTGCCTGAGTTGCTCATGGAAGAGGAAAGAGCCACACATGCAGAATCCCCGTGGAACATTTTAAGCTGCAGCACCCCTCTAAGGCCCCATCACCCCACACCTCCACATCCTGGCCTTTCATTCTAAAGGGGCTTGAGAAAAATCAGAATCATGCATGCCAAAAAAAAAAAAAAAACAATCTGTGCTCCAGCTGAGTCTTCTAGGTGACACTGGAGTGACCCCAATAGAACACTCCTTTAGATGTCTTTGTGCTTCAATGACGTTCTTAAGACTGCAAGCCTTATTGGTCTCTGTGCCTCTGGGATACACCAACTCTTCAATAAATGGTTTTATTGGATTTTTAAAACACTATACATTGGGCTGGGATACAGCTCAGTGCTACGGCACCTGCCTGGCAAGTGCGAGGGCCTGAGTTTGATCCTTGGTGTGTGTGCGTAGACACACACACACACAATCTGAAAAACAAACAAAAAATCTATACATAAAGGAAGAAATAAAGTTAAGATTTTAATTTCCAAATTGTTGCAACCAAGTAATATACTTTTGTAAAAAGCTGATGAGAACCACATATGAAGACTAAGAGTAGGAAAGAACCCTTACCGGCATGGCATTGCTTGAATCTTCCCCATACATAAACTGGACTTTCACAGTGATGTTCCTGGCAGAACCCTGACGATTGGCAAAATTAAGACTCTGAGGATATATGTAGAGAAGATTTCTGCAAAAGCAAAAATATAATAGTGAAAACTAAAATACTGCACATCATTCACTAATCATGAACATGAAAAATACTGAATTATTAATATTTGCCAAGCAGTGTGCTAAGCAGGCTCATGGACTACCAATCAGTCAAATACAGAGCAATCAAACGTGCCCTGACACTGCAGATGAACCGAGAGCCAGATGTTAAGTGATTTCCACACACAACAAGGGAAATGATGCAGCTAAATCAGTCTAGTCAGCCAGACTTCAAAAATTCATTATGCTCTCTCCACATGAGGGTTCTGGGAAGTGAGCAAGTACAGAGGAAATAAAACTAAGAGGTTACAAGACAATTCTATTATCTCAGCAACTTTAAGCAGACATAAATAGGATGTACAGGCATGGCTCTGGATAAATCCATCCAAGAACTTAAGAGGTGTACATTCCACATTAGTGTTTAAGGATATCTGACAACATAGAGCATCTAGGGGAATCAGGTGGTTACCAGAAGACAGCCACATTCTATGCAGCATTTACTTGACTTCTGCTCCAGCTCATCACTGGGCATCTCACACAAATGTTAACAGTCCCTGCCTGCTATCAAAGGGAAGGGAAGGGAGGGGAGGGGAGGGGAGGGAAAAGAAATAATTTAAGAAAAGACACTAAAAGAAAAAGCTTTAAAAAGCTGGGACACTGTGCTCTGAACTGATGAACAAGATTTCAAGTATAACAAAACCCTGCTCACCCACTTCCAAGGCAATAAAAGCAAGTCTAAACTTTTAGGAGTGGGGCCTGGCAGGATGGCTCAGTGGTCTAAAGTGCCTGCTTAGGAAAGCTTAGGCGGCTTCAGGAACCGCGGTTCAATCCCCGGCACCATATGCTGCAGAAGCCCTGCCCTCAGGGCAGGTTGAGCTGGCCATAAAAATAAATAAATAAACAAACAAAAGTTCTGAAACAAGAAAAAAAAATAAATAAAAATTCAAAAACAAACTTTTAGGAATACAGCATAGCACCCCCCAAAATTTATTTATTTATTCCTTATTCTTTTTCTTTTTAAAAATGTATTTGGTACAGGGTCTCACTACACAGCCCAGACTTACAGCAATCTTCCTGTTTTCAGCCTCCACAGCGCTGGGATTACAGGCATGCACCACTACGCCCAGACTTGGTGCTCCCTGGGGCGGGGGCTGGCACAGCATGTGAGACAGTGATTGAACCTTGGTCCCTGTGCTTGCCAAAGCAGGTGCTTACTCTGCTGAGCTATCTTGCCAGCCCCAAAAAATTTAAATAAACACACAATCTTTGACTTAAGAAACCAGCCTATAGATTGAAGAGAGTATGTTACATTATGCACAAGTTTAAATGGGCATGCTGAAAGTAATTACAACATTTTTTATAATTGTGAATTACACATAATTATAAAGAAATAATGTTGAGGGTATGCTGAGCACACCTAATCTGAAAAGTTCAAAATCTGAAAGTTTTTGAGCTTTGACATACTGCAAGTCTGCCAGTTCATTGTATACAAACTCTTTCATTCACAAAATTACTTAAAATATTCTACAAAATCACCTTCAGGCTTTACACATATGGTATGTATAAAAGATACGTGAGGGCCGGCAAGATAGCTCAGTGGTCTAAAGCGCCTGCTTAGGCAAGTTTAGGCCACCACAGGGATCAGTTTGATCCCCAGTACCACATGCTGTGCCAGCCCCACCCCCAGGGCAGGCAGAGCCCCCATAATATATAAATAAAGTTTAAAGAAGAAAAGATACGTGAATTTCCTGTTTAGACTTACACTCCCCAAGATACTTAATTTTGTACATATAAATATTCTAAATCCCACTCAATTTAAAATTTGAAACATTTCCAGTCCCAAGCATTTCAGGATACTTAATCTGTACTAGACTCATTTATTAACATATATTAATAAAAAGGGATACTATAAAATCCTGAAAATGACCCTGGCAGCAGTACTTATGAAATAGGGACAGGACTGGTTAGCATACATTAGTAAGAAGGGTTACTATGGAGTCTAGCAAGTCACGATCGGAAGCAGAATTTATGGGATGCAGAAAGGAGCACTGAGCATGCTGGATAGAGGGCACGCTGGGCTTCGAGGACAGCCCCGGCAGGATGCAGGCGATACTCCCTACGTGTGGTCATCGGGCCAGTGGGCGGGTGTCTGCGAGGCAGCAAGCACAGGAGAGAACAGAAAGGACGGATACAACCAGATTTCTAAAAGAACAGTTTCAACAGCTTTACTTTTTCAGTTAATGGCGATGACTTGAGATTTTTATACTTTTTTATTTTGCTTCAACATCTGCAGTGAAAAAACACATTTACAGCTGGGTGTAATGGCACACACCTATAATCCCAGCACTTGGGAGGCTGAGGCAGGAGGATCACTGTGAGTTCAAGACTAGCCTGGGCTACAGAAGTGAGCTCGGGGACAGCCTGAACTGCACAGCAAGACCCTGCCTCAAAAAGAGAAAAAACAAAACACCATATTTACAATTAGAAAAACAGTAAAGTAATTTCCATGATGGAGAATGAGTGTTGTTTGGCAATAAGCATATTCTATGGAAGTACCAAAGAGCTGAGAAGTCAACTATATTTGAAATAGTCAAACAGCTTGCTAGTCAAAAGAACTAGAGATCAAAGATGACTATGATGAGCCACTGCAGTCAAAATTTTTACAAAAAAATTTATAATTTGTTAACATATGTCACACATCATATTGGGCATTAGGAAGATAAGATCAGATTTGGAAGTCCTTCCCTGGAATTCAGAAACAGAAATGGCTACATGCCAACTGTTACAAAACAGTGTTGTTTATGTAAGAGATGTGCAGAACAAACACAGGCAAGCACAGATACTCAGCCAACCATAAAGTCTTATCTGTAAGATCCTCTATCTTTCTATTCTGACAATTCCTTTGTTGCAAAAAGTAGCATCCAGCTTGAGAGATAGTTCAGCAGCATAAGTGACTGCCTGGCAAGTGCAAGGTTCTGAGTTCAATCCCTGGTAGCAACAACAACAACAAAAATAAATAAATAAATAAATAAATAAATAAATAAATAGATAGATAGATAGATAGATAGATAGATAGATAAATAAATAAATAAAGTAGTGCCCTTATCTATAAAAGACTTAAGTTTATATATCTCCTTATAGTTTAGTAATACTTCACTGTATAAAAAGACCACAGCTTTTTTTTATCCATTCTTTGCTTGATGGGCATTTGGGTTTCTTCCATGATTTAGCTGTTCCAAACTGTGCTGCTATAAACATGAGTGTACATACACTGCTGTGGCAAGATGATTTTAATTCTTCTGGGAAAAAATATTACCCAGAAGGGAAATAAATAGTTGGGATGAATGGAACCTTCAATCCTAGTTTTGTTTTCTTTCTTTCTTTTTTGTGGGACCAGGGATTGAACTCAGGCTCTTGTGCACATATTCAAATGCACAATTCAAGCACTTATTCTACTGAGCTAGTTTTCTGAGGAATCTCCACACCGATTTCCACAATGGCTGCACCAGTCTACACTCCCACCAACAGTGAAGAAGTGCCCTTTTCTCCCCCATAGCCCTTCTAGCGTTTACTGGTTGCATTTTGATGATGACTGTTCTGCAGTGAGATGGAATGTCAATGTTGTTTTAATTTGCATTTCTCGGAGGACTACTGATGCTGAACAATGATGCCTCTCTTGGAGGTTTGGAGCAGATCATCCTGGACACTGCAGCATCCCAGCCTTTCCTCCAGACCCTACAGAGCAGGGGCCGCGTCTTGAAACCTCCAGTAATTGTGAGCTAAATAAATCTTTCCCTCCCTAAGCTTGTGTGTCAGGTATTTATCCCAGCAATGAGAGAGGAATAACTAAGACATCCTTGACAGAGTTAACAAAGACTACAACTCCATGAACATCAACAATGAATTCACCAGGCAAGGCTCACAATTAAACAGAGTGAGTAAAAAAGAAATCAACAATAGAAAAATAACACAAAAAGGGTAGTTAT
>PVJA010040422.1:5728-18589 GCA_004027025.1 Myocastor coypus | reverse complement strand
CTGCTGGGATTAGGGGTGTGAGCGCTGCTGGGATTAGGGGTGTGAGCGCTGCACCCAGCCTGGGTTTGATAGCGTGAACATAACGTTAGGGAGACAGAGCGGCAGGCTTGCTCTGTGTAGCCATTGTCGCCACTGCTCCTGGCCTTGCTCTTTTGCTGTCTCCCATTGCTGTGAAGGGCTGCTCTCTGCCCTGTGCCGCTTCACCTTGGAACCAGCTGAGTATGGACTGAAACCTCCACAAACTGTGAGCTAAAAATCCTTTCCTTCCTTAAATCTGGGTGTCACGGATTGGTCCTAGCAATGAGAGAGCAGTCGCTGAGACACTCGGAAGCCTAGGTGGAGAAGGTGGCCATAGCCCTCAGTGTCCTTGCTCCCATCTGTTGCAGGGCACTGAGTCGTGCAGAGAGCTGTAAGTTACATCATGTGGGACTGGCACTGCCCGTCCCCCACATTCCTTGGGATACAGGCAGCGCCATGACAGACGCCACTGTTAAAGGGCAGGAGAAACACTCTATTTCCCTGGGATTAATTACACAGCTCCATGGCAGAGTCTGTGTGTGTGTGTGTGTGTGTGTGTGTGTACCTCCTGCACCACACAAATCCACATTCAGTATTCAGACTGTATGTCCTTGGGGATTAAATAAAGAACATCAGAAAGCAAGCATGGAAAACAAAACAAAAACGCATTCTATTTTCCAGGCAACGGGCTCATCTCACAAGCCACTTCTAGGTGACAGTGATCTGTGGCTCTGGGATCCTAGAGCAGATGCACTTGGAGGAAAACCAACAGTGTGATACAGAGGGAGAAGGAAGTGAGCGCAGCTCTCAGCGAGGTCCGATTAGCTCATCCTTCTCCAAGCATTCTGAGGTGGAGGCATTTCCTCCCTGAAGCGGTGTGAAGAGGGCGAGAGCTCCCAGCTGCGAGCTCCCGGGCTGGCGCTGGAGGGCTCTGAGGGGCCGAGCAATCGGTGCTCAGCCAGGCAAATGTTGAGGGGCTTTCTGTGCATTCCACGGGCCCATGTACCTTCCTGTCCCCATGCATTATGCAGAAGTCAAGGTATGAGGAAGTAACACAGAAAGCCTCAGTCAGAGAAGCACTCCAGGTAGCTCTGCAGTAGTCCCACAGGGTCCCTTGAAGCCCCCACTGGTGCTCCTGCCAGGGAAACTGCCTTCCTTCCACGCGGGTTCTCACGGGGGCTGCGCAGGATTTGCAGTGGATTTTCTGCATCCTGTATGGAGTCCCCTGGCTCCTCCTGAGGACACAGGCATAAGGGTTGAGGTGGGGGCCAAGCATAGGCCTATGCCACACGGCTTCTGGTGTAGACCCATAGAAGACTCCTGTCCGCTCACAGGCCTCCGGAGGGCCACTGAAACGTATTTTTAGTGAAGAAGCAAAACAATGAAGGGCTGGGACAGAACACTTGCTAGGAGAATCAAAGCAAAAAGAAGTAAGAAAAAAAACTCCACCACTGAGCACTCCTAACCATGGCACAAATGATCGAAAAGCAGTGAAGCCTACACCAGCCAGGCAAGGGCGCAGGCTTTTGGGGAACAGACCCCGAAGCAGAGGCAGAAAGACGGGGTTTTCTGCCAGCACTTGGGAGAAGGGAAAAGATGGTGAAAGAGCAGTTCCAGAAAATCAAAGCGAAAGAAGGGAGGCCGAGGCCCGCCGTCACCGGAGAGGTCCCGCTCACGCCCAGAGGACCGACATCCACATATGCATCGTGTGAAGTGCGGCTCCACGCGGACTCTGCCCACAGCTGAGAATTTAACCATCCTCTGAAAACAAATTTTAAGTTAAAAAGCATGGCCTCTATAACTGGAGAGTCCCACAGTATAAAGAAAGGAAAGCCTGATTAAAAAGTGGAGAGATGGAGGAACAGAGATTGGGAGGTGAGAAAACTAAAAGTAGCCAAGAAGCCCTATGTACCTATCCTCTCCCTCTCTCTGTCTCTCTCTTTCTCCCCCCTCTGTCTTGTCTATCAACTGCCAGTCATATATCATCTATGTATGTATGTACGTACGTACGTATGTATGTATGTGTGTATGTATGTATGTATGTATGTACATATCTACCTACCTACCTACTCACTGACCGATCAGGCTGACAAGATAGCTCAATGGTCTAAAGTATGTGATCAGACAACCTTAGGCAAGTGCAGGACCATGGTTCAACCCCAGCACCACGTGCTGAGTCAGCACCACCCCCAGGATTGGCTGAGCCAGCCACAGACACACAGAGATGTCATATATCATGTATTTGTCATCTATGCTTATGTCATCTGTCATCTATCCAGCTGTCTGCCCATCTGTGTATCTATATATCTATCTACCTATCTATCATCTCAACCTTCTGAGCTGAGTGGTTGAATCTAATCAATATGCATTGCTAAAATATACAAATGAAACCTTTTTAAAGCATGGAAGTTAGGATGGCCAAATTCTCACTGACAAAATATAAACAAAGAAGAAGCAGGTGGGTGGAGATCTAGATAACTGAGTAGCTTAGAGGACATAATTTATACTTAGGCTAGAAACTGCCATTAAAGGCGAAGGCTCTGCTCTCCGCACCACTCCCGCCACCCAGAGCCCAACTCCCTTCCAGATGCAGAGGCGCCCGCCCTTCCCACACGCCCTGTGCACTTACAGCCCTCGTCACAGATGGCCTTCGAGATTTCCTTACAGCAGCCGACCTCCTTCCTGAAGAGAGGGAGCAGCTCCTGGTGTCTCACGTGTTTGGGGCGCTCTGTGCCCTACAGTGGTTTACTGCATGCATCTGCATCTCCACTGGACAGTGTGTGGGAGGTGACTGTAACTGCTGCCCCGATTCATCAGCATGTATAGATTTATTGAAGTTGTCTGCTTCTTGAGTCAGCATTCCTGTGACTTAATTTTTCTGATCTCCTGTAGAAAGGAGTCACCCTTGTATAATTTTACAATAGTCCACACTGGCATTTTGTTGGCAGAATCATAAATCTGGCTGTATTATAGCAGAAATAAACATTTCTTTAAAAAAAAAATCAATATGGCACTGAAAGATTCTGCTATGCAAAAGCACCATAATCAGATTTTCTGGAAAGGTCTGGCTCTTGCCTTTACGCGTTCTAGATTCATGGCCAAGATTACTGTTTAATTCCTGTTACCATTTTCCAAGAAAATCTCTGGGTTTCATAATAAGAAATATTTTAGTTACATTTTAATGTACAGTTTTTCCATAATGTGTGAGCAATCTGTTCTCAATATACACGTCGGTGGGATAATCAATGAGCAGATGTGTTGGAAGTTTATTGAGGGTGTTGACACTAGACATGGCTCTGCAGATGGCTCTGAGGGCGCCAGGATGTGTGGCCCTGCCTCTCAGGTGCCTCGTTGCAGCAGGGGCACCTGCAGAGGGCATCAAGTAGCCACGTGGACAACAGACACCCGGAGTCCAGCAAGAGGAGGCATGGTCATGTGAGTCTGCGAGAGGCTGCGCAGCTCAGGAGAGATCCTCGTAGCTCACAGAAGTTTGGCAGTGAACGGAGAAAGAAGCTGCCAGTTCTTTTCTGGGTTTTCAGGAGTCCTTTGGGCTCCACACAGAGGTGGTAAGAAAGTGGTTCCACTTGCTGTTGACTGGGAAGCTCCTCTCGCGATAACTCGACCCCATCTAAGATGGGGCTTTCGTGCGGTGTGGAGCGAGCTCTGGAGGAGGAGGCTCGCCCGGAGGTCTCTCACCTCCAAGTCTGTGGGTGGAGGCCACTCAGTGGTCTGGGCGCAGAACGCTGGTTCCACACCACGGAGGACCAGGTGACCCCACGCCCGAGGAGGTGGCTCAGCTCTGGCAGCCCTGAACATGGGGCGGCGTCTCTAGAGGATGACTAAGATCAGCTCACTGAGCTGCAGGAAGGGCCCAGGGGCAGAGGGGTCAGGAAGGCTGCCCAGCAAGTTGCATATCTAAGGAAACAGAGGCCACGGACACTAAAGAGGTAGAAAGAAGAGGTCCTCTGCGCCGGTTCTGCGGCCACCCTCCCACACGTGCGCGCGGCATGGGCCAGCCCACCCCATGGGTTTAGTTCACCTTCTTCACTTGCCTCCTGCCCAGATTTTTGCTGCCATGTCTGCAGCTGGAAACCCTTAAACATGAGAGTTTATTCATGCAGCTCAACAGAATGCACTTTCAAAAACTCCTAGCTTTAATGGTGTATGATGAACAGATTATGTGTCCTGACTATGTACAGGGTAATGCTTTGCTCTTCATACGCACTGAAAAATGATCGCCAATCTCAATAATTGGCACACGTTCCCAATCAAATGGAAAATACCCCACTGTCTCGTCCTCTTTATTAATACTCAGCTGTGACCCTGCATGAATTGCCTTTAATTTCACATATCTTCTAGTAAGTTCTCACTTATTTCCTTTTGGAAGTCACAATAAAGAGTATTCCAAACTGTGCATTTGACTGGAATCTCGGTTATTTGGCAGGCAGAGTAGAAGAATCCCAAGTTCGAGGCCAGCCTGAGCTCCTTAGAGGACCTGGTCTCAAAACACTGCAAGGAAAGGGTGGGAAGCGGAAGTGTCCCCCTGGTAGCATGCGCGCCTGCTCGGCGGCAAGATGCCCCGGGTTTAATTCACAGTGCTGCAAAACACCCAAGCCTGGCAAGCAAACGAGAAAACCTGAAGCGGAAGGAGGTTAGAAAACATGGTTGAGTTATACTAAAATAAATACATCTCTGTGTCAGCCATATCGGGAAGTGCTTCAGTGTTGAGAATCAAAGTGCTGTTCTGTTTGTTATGATTTATAGGGCAG
This sequence comes from Myocastor coypus, assembly GCA_004027025.1. Lineage (NCBI taxonomy): Eukaryota > Metazoa > Chordata > Mammalia > Rodentia > Myocastoridae > Myocastor > Myocastor coypus. The sequence goes on along the minus strand of PVJA010040422.1, from coordinate 13,802 downwards.
AAGGAAGCAAGCGCAATTTTTCTTGATACCTTAGAGGAATTTCAGGAGAACAATGGAAATGTGTGTGTGTATGTGTGTGTGTGTGTGTGTGTGTGTGTGTGTTTGAGACAGGGTCTCTCTATGCAGTTCAGGCTGGCCCGGAAGTCACTTTTGTAGCCTAGGCTGGTCTTGAACTTGCACGCAAGAGAAGAATAGATCTTAAAGCACAAATATGGATAAGGAAATGCAGGCTTTTTGGAACGAAAGTACTCTACCTTATGTTGTTTATGTGACTGAAAAGTCCTGACTATTTCACATTTTCTACTGTTGCAGAAGGTAAAGCACAGCAAAAAGTAAAGAACACAAGAGAAATGAAGAGGGCCTCAAGGCTCGGGGACAGTGGGGAGCTAAGCAAATCTGTCATCGTTATCAAGTACCCCGCCTCAGGTATTTTGCTAAAGCAGTAGCAACCAGGCAAATGCAGATGCCATTCTGTACGGATGAGACCGCAAGAGACACAGGAGAGGTGAATCTGCCCTGTGGCGGGGCAGGGGCATTCTCCAGACTGCCAGGGCAGCACTCGCCTGCCACAGATGGCTCAGGAGGGCTGGCCATGGGCAGGCTCACAGGTAAGAGAGGGCTGACCCCGACACACTTATTTTGATTAAGTTGTTAGATACGTTGTGACAGCCACACATGCTATTTTTACCTGTACTTCAATAGAGTAAACATGTGATGTACAAGATATCAGAAAAATAATCCCGAAGGTTCAGGTAGAGGTGGGGCCAGTCTCACTCACTGATTACAAACCAGTCTCTGTTCCCTCATATTCTGTGTGCTGCAGCGGGATGATGGTTATTAACATCTAACCCCAAGACCTTATGTCTCTGTCCATTCCCAAGGGTGAGAATTCTTCCCTGGAATTTTGGGTACCCCTTTCTGGCTTCCGGGCATCACAGCCTGCCTCCCCATCTTTATCTTCCCCCCTGTCTTCGGCGCTGCCTCCCAGGATGAAGCATGCACGCCCCAAGCCTCTGGCTCCCTGGCAAGTGAGGCTGCAATGTCTCGGGGCGCAGAGCGGCACCTGCATGTCTGGGCCAGGGCAGTGAGCACGGCAGCTGCAGCACCTTTCCCGGGCCTTGCTTATCCTATGCCCTAAGATGAACTCCCAGCCTTCCTATTCCTTTGTTTCACCACACTGGGCTTTTTTCTCACACAAAATGGGATTCTCAGGACAGCTCTGACATCGCAGAACTCAGTAGGTGCGCTTGCTATGTGACAGTTGCTCTTGAAGTGTAAATAAAACTGTACTCTGAAGCTCTGCAAGACCGGCCCCGCAGTCGGAATTGTTCCTTCAGAATAGATCTTCAGCCTAGCGACTGATGGCATACTTGACAATGAGTGGTAAATAATAGTGATTTTGATAAATTCTCTTCAGTGGATGCTTTATGGCAACGCACACACCGCGGGGAAGCATTGCATTTTAAATCGAGACCACCGCCCCGCCGCGAAGCAGCAGATGCTGGGACGCAGCGTTCACCGCTGACCAGACACAGCAGTGTTTGGGGCAGAGAACATTATGAAACTCAGGGGCAGCAGTTCTGCCTAGCGCCGTGAAAAGTCTCCGAAAGACAGAGAGAGTCGGCGAATCAACAGGTTATGGAATTCGTGACCTTCCTCTGTCCTCTCCATGGGGACGTGGGGACACATGATCCATTCGTCACCAATGTAGTCTTGGTTCTGACCCGGGCAAAGCCAGAAGTCTGACTCGCCAGGAGACATAGCAACGGTGGTGGCATTTATACATGACCTGAGGTTTCAGAACACAAGTGATGAAACTGAGCACAGGCTTCACATATCCTTGAAGTATCTGGAATTAATGGGAAAAGGGCGCATGAGCAATTCCTGGGGTCATGGCTCTTCTGTGTCTGTTTTCTTTCTGAATAACAAGCAGACTATAGCACAGGATATTTGGTAAATAGGTTAAAGTGACATAATTGGTGGTGATTGGTACCGAAAGATGATATATGCACACGGACCAATTGTTTAGGATGTCATCTGAGCTGATTTTAATAAACTAACAACTTTTGCTAAAACAATAAACAAAAAACCTGAAGAGCTATTAGACAAATTATTAGAATTACAATTGTTTGGTAATAGCTAGAAGTGCATGGAGAATAATGGGAAACAGGGAATCCCTCAGAATTGATAACAGTTTAGTTAACTTACTAAACACAAAAATACATAAACATTTCAAAAATTTGTCCCTAGTGCTATATGTGAAGACGAAAGAACTTTATTTGTCCTCAAGACCAAAGTATATAAACAAAAAGAGGGACTGTTTCAGAAGCAAAGAAAGAGGTTTTTCTTTAAACAACAAAAAAAATCACAAAATATTATTAAATGTGAAGGAGCTAAAATGATCAATCATTGTGTGTAGCTTCTTTTTAAATCAGTGTGCAGCTATAACATGACACATTAAAGATTTTAAGGTCATGGTTTTGGAGCCCACCAAATGCCATCCCTGACAGGAAATGTGGCCACCCATTTAGAACATCAAGTTGGCTTGACAGGGACTATGACTCGGTCACACTTCATTTCTGCTGCTTTAAAGCTAAGTGCGGGAAATGGAAGCATAAGGATAAGCACTGCGCATGAGTGACTGCGGACACCGCCATGTCCGTTGGGCAGCCAGAGCTGTCAGTGTCTGCTGCAATTGTTGTCCGGAAGCAAGGTGAGAAGCAGAATTTCTGCCTGGCCATAAAATATCTTCCCACAGAACCCTATCAGTTAGCCAAATAAAAATACTAATTCCCTGTGGGAGGCGTTTGTCAGATTTCAACTTAATCCAGAAATCGGATGTCACGGGTTGGAGATGTGTCAGCACTCACCTCTCGTGTGCTAAGGCAGAGCATCGTTGCTGGGATAACCTTTCTAGAAATCTGTAACTTGGATTAAAACCATTGAAAGCCTCATGCACATACAAAGTGGAGGACTGGCCAGCTCTGCTACAAAGTCTCCAAGTCACGCCAAGATGGGGGAGTTGCTCCAGACAGGAGTGGACTGAGGTGGCGTTACCAGTGCGCTGGCTATGGACAGTAAAAATTAAAAGGGATTGGAACAACTATGAAAACATTCCTAATTTTGCTGATTTTTCTTTTTTATGTTTTTGGTACAGGGTCTCACTATGCAGCTCAGACTCAGTGACTCTCCTGTCTCAGCCTGCCCAGTGCTGGGTTTCCGATGTGCACCACCATGCCCCATCTCGGTGGCTGGCTCAGTGAACCCCGGGGCAGGGCGGGCACAACATGTCATGCTGGGGAGCAAACCCCGGTCCCTGTGCTTGCCTAAGCAGGCCCTTAGTCCACTGAACTATCTCACCAGCCCTTAATATCACGGATTATTCTAAGATTCCATGACATAGTACCACTTAAGGTTCTGTAATGCATTTCTACACTTGGGTAAGGTTCGTGAAATTTCTGTGATTTTCGTAACTCATTTAAATTAACCTGCAATTATTTCTAAAAACTTAAAACATTTCAAGAAAGAATGGATTAATGGTGACACTGGCTCAGAACATGCAATTATAGTAATTAAGATAGTGTGTAGTGGAGGAGCAGGAGTTTGTAGGCCTGTCAGTGCACAGGTATTTAGATCTCTAATCAACCCTGTTAGACAAGTTAATTGAAGGATTAATACCTGCCAGGCATGTAGGTGTAGTTCATCTATCATTTAGTGTTACAAGTCATAATTGTGGAAAATAGTGAATAATATATTATCTAGTACATAACATAATTAGAGATGCACATATATGATCTTCAAACAAATATGACCAAGTCATAGAAAATAGAGTAGAGAAGGAACACCCAGTGTGAAAATTTCGTAGTACCTTTGATCCGATTGTCCATCATCTGTACTATGGTGTCATCATTTTATGTTAGGATAAGCTTGTTTTCCCACATTTTTCTATGTCTCTAGATCTCTTCTTTTTATAGTGATAACAAATATGTGTAAAACATTATCTTCTGAAATAAATGAAACAGACCTCAAATTTGACAAGATCTGCCAAATGTTCAAAACCGTGTTCCAGACGATACATCACGTGGCTCATTTCCTCTTGCCTTCACTCCAGAGCATGCGCACTGCCGTCGCCATACTGAAGGTGGAGACCGCAGGGGAGCTGGACACTTGCCAAGCCACCCTTCCTGCGCTCCAGGTGGGGGACCCAGTGAGCGGCCCCCTGTGAGGTGGGCGAGCCCCACCCTTGGGAGTCGCATTCCTGAGTGGACCCTGGAGCACCAGGCGCAGAGTGGGAATGACACGGAGCACCTGTCAGGAAGTGGGTTCCATTGCCAGGGAGCCTCGTGCCCCTGGTGTCTTTACTGATACTTTAATTTCTACATGGGTAGAGATCACCCCTCCCCCCCGTTGTCCCTCGTGCTTTGTCTATTCTCCTTAGTTTTGCAGACCTTGGTTGTGCCCGTGGGTGTTTCCTGAGTGCTCTCTTATTGTGACTCAGCTCTCCAGCGTCCTAGAAAGACTAACAAGCATGGAAGCGACCCAGTTCTCAAAGCAACAGATTGACCCGCCTTTGTCAGCAAGGCAGCTCTGCGCCCAGAGGCACACCTGCACCGTAGAGAAGGTACCCCCGTCCTGCAGAAGTGAGGGGTTAGGCGGCCCCGTGCGCTGACCCATGCCCATCCCAGCCCAGGATGCTGCCGTGGTGACAGGGTAACAGGCGGCTGCAGTAGGCTGGAGGAGAACCAGAGCGAACCTAGGAACTTCAGAGTTGGTGAGGAGATGAATGAATGTATGCAAAAGCTAGCAAGACTGCGTGGGAAGTGAAGAGGGGAGACGTTCAAATCACCCACTGCCAGTGCTGACCTCACTTCAGAAACAATGAAGCAACGGGTGAGCAGAGCTGCCGCCTCCATGGCTTGACAGCTTGGACCAGTGCTTTCACAATCCCTAACGTGCCTCAAGGAGTTGGAAAGGAGTAGTTTATGCTTAAGAGTTTTCCATTTTATTCTGTTTTAAATGTCTTATAGCTTTTTTTTTTTTCTTTTAACCAATTCTACAGGTTTATATTTTGAAACCTGCACAATTAATTTTTTTTTTTTTTTGTCTTTTTGAGACAGGGTCTCGCTATGCAGTTGAGGCTGGCCTTGAGCTCACTTTTGTAGCTCAGGCTGGTCTCGAACTTGCACCAATCCTCCTGCCTCAGCCTCCCGAGTGCTGGGATTACAGGCGTGCGCCACCACGCCTGGCTCTGCACAATTAATTTAAGGGCAACCTCATGCAATGCAGCCCCCACTGCTGAATTCCTATTACTTTGTTTAATGAAACTTGGCAACATATCTATTGCTTCATTAAAAACTATTTTGTATTTTTTTTAAAGAACATGTATAGAGTGGGCACAATTCTGTTAGATAAATCTCATGCGCTATGAAATCCCTCAAAGGGAAAAATATATATATTTAGAAATTCAAGATGGTATTCCCCTTCTGGATTTATGTTACCAAGCCATAAATCTCATTCAGCAACCCCAGAAAAATATTACAATGAATAACATTATGCATGGCAATTCTTTGTAAACTTACATGAAAAAGTCTATTACAAACTATGTACAAATCCAATGAAGTCACAAATAAACTGACGATATGTCAAGTGTGAACAAGAAATTGAAGTGCGGTTGAACATTTGAAAATAAATCGAAATTCAAAACATTAAAAATATAAAATATACAAGACGATGTCATCTCAAGATATATATAGAAAAGTTTGATGAAACTACATGCATTCATCATAGAAGCAATCGAGGGAGACCCTTCTGGTGACATCACTTGTGGAGTGATTGGACTTGGTGTCACAATGCAGGAAAATTAGGGGAGGCTTTCCGTTGGGAAGCTGAGCCACGTAAGGTGTCACAGTCCACCTTTTCTACTCGACAATGTCCGCAGGCTGCGGCCAACACTGTAAGGCGAAGGGAAACAAAGTGTGTGGGAAGATAGAAGGCAGAGCAGCACTGTCGGTGTCTGCAGATGACGCAGATGTCTACACAGAAGATGACACGGGACCTCCGAGCAACTCTCAGGACGAATAAGTAAGGGTAGAACGGCTCCTCGCTTTTCAAGTATAAATTGGAATGGACGAGTGCAGAAATGCATAGACACTTGTCAAAGAGGAGGCGTCGTGGTCTTGCTAGTGCGCACGAGCTAGCTCTGCATCTTGGGTCACTGAGAAACGCACACACTAGAACAGGACTGAGCTTGCGTCTTACTGCAGAAGGAGTGGCCGTCACCAAGACCGAGTGACAGCCGGGGATGCCGAGGATGCAGGAGCAAGAACCTTCTGTGCCTTGGGCTGGACTGCGCACCAATGCAGTCACTGCAGCAGTCAGCAACGGCAGGAAAACTGAAGCTAGAAATCCCACCCAAGCCAGATACTCCCCGCTAGGCATCTTCCAGGCAGACTCACACTTGGTTTCTCACGCCGATGGCAGCAAAACCCACAATAGCTAAGTCCTGGAAGCGGCCCATAGGTCTGTCGTGGATGACAGGAGGGAAAATACATCTCTGTGCAGAGGAGTACCGCCCTGCCGCACACAGCGAAGAGCAAGCCATTTGCAGGAGAAGCGATACTTGTGGGAACGCAATGCTAGGTGAAGCAACGGGAAGCGCAAGTTTCAGTATCACACGGCTCCTCCTATGTGAGGAGCCCCAACTGTAAGCAAATGAAAAGCATCACAAAGGACAGGCAAAAGGAACAGGGAGATGGATCTTCCACAGAAGGGACAGGACCAAGGAATGCAGAGGGGAGACAAGGGAGGGGCGTGGCCCTAAGACACTAAGACTTGTTATGTGCACGCTCCAGCACCCACAAGGGCAGGAGTCACTACGTGTCACAAATGTGTACTATGCATGTCAAGCTCCCGGATGCAGTGCCACAGGAGGCCCAGAATGCACCATTCTGGGTGCACGGGGCCCAGAGATGCCTAGAGTCTTCCTTGCATTGGTCTACAGATGAGAGCACAACTGCTGTCAAAATCCCAGCAGGATTTTTTGGCAAAATTGAGACCATTGTTTTTTAAAATCATATGCAATCACACGAGACGAGCTGCAGCCAAAAGACCTCCCAGGAGGCGCACAAGGCCAGGCTTCACAGCTCGTGGCCTTAGCATTCACTGCTCAGCCACGGTGGGTGACCAAATACCTCCTGACACTTGCAAAATGTCCCCAGGGCAGTGAGTGAGTCAGGAAACAGCCAGCATGGTGCCTAGTCAGCCAGTTACATCTGGCCCAGAAGCCGAGGCCACGGACAGCCTTTGTCTTCCAGTTCCAGCACTCCTGGTTTCCACACAGAACAGAAAAAAATAGCACCCGAAAACCACCTCACACTTTCCAGAAAAAATAACGTGAAACAGACCGGAAGGCTAAGCCCCAGGCTGAAGCTACACCGATTTTAAATTAAAGGACAGAAAATATCCTCCAGGCTTAGAAAAAAGACAAAAGTCTTTGGAAATGCTGTAGAGAGTACCATTGTTTTAAAAATGAGTGTACTAATTTAGATTGGTTTAGTGCCCGATATCCTGACACTCTCTTATGGGTCACCTTGGATGGTGAGTGATGACTTTTGACTCAGGGGCATTTCAGAAAGATTAATTATGGCAGAATCTTTGAAACTATTTTCTAGAGACCTGAAGCATGGAGTTTAATAGCTCTGTTGAAAGATAATTAGCATATAATAATGTCTGTCATTTCTGAAGTAACAACCAAATTTCTAGTATGTTTATAGAGCTGATCAGACATCACCAGGATCTGATTTGAGCATTGCCATGAGAAGCCCATGGGGCCAGCCATTTGCCCTTCACTTCTTGGAAATAGAAGCCCTGACTCAGGGATAGACAGACGAGCGATCTGGGGCATTTTGTGTGGATATGCGTGTGTACTACGCGGTATTGGGAGCTCACTTCTTTTACTAAGCACAGTAGTTTTCTTGTTTTTTTTTTTTTTTTTTTTTTTTTTTTTTTTTTTTTTTTTTTTTTTTTTTTTTTTTTTTTTTTTTTTTTTTTTTTTTTTTTTTTTTTTTTTTTTTTT
>PVJA010040421.1:0-18518 GCA_004027025.1 Myocastor coypus | reverse complement strand
CTTCTTCTTCTTCTTCTTCTTCTTCTTCTTCTTCTTTTGTACTAGAGATCAAACTCATGACCTTGTGCTTGCCAGGCATGGAAGGTATCATCTACACTGAAACATTTTCCTTCTCAGTGGTGACAGAGAAAGTACATGAGGACTGGTGGGAGCACAGAGAGCCTCTTTGGGCTTCAGTGGAACACATCATCAGCTCAGAATGAACACACTGTCAGTTCTGCTTCATTCGGTTGCCAGGGCAACTTCCTCTGGTCCAACCAGGGAACAGAAATAATAAAAAACAAGAGCTCATTGTCTTTTTGGGGCCAGGAAAGAAGCCAGATGCTGGGCCCCTGAAAAAGACACTCTTACCCTCACAGTATCACAAAATTCCCATGTGGGCAAGTCCTATGTCTCCATTCAAGAGCAGGAGCCTCATCACCTAGTGCTTAGAGTGACAGAGCAGCTAATGTAATGAGTCAAGGGAGTCGAGTGGGAAGCAGGATTGCCTGGAGAGCTACGTTCCGTGTAGAGCAGCCAAGGTTGCTATTCTGAGTTCAGACCAGTGTTCATACACTGTGGCCACTGTTTCAGTGTGTATATATGGGGGCACTATTCTAAAGGTACTGCTGACGTTAATTTATTTTATCCTTACAGCAAACCTTTGGGGTAGATATTACTGATATTATTATTTCTATTTTAGAGATGAGAAAACTGGAGCCAACCTCCACAGTTTGATATCTTGTTTCTAATCACAAAGCTGAGAGTCTAAGCCAGCAAAACTGGCTCCAGAGTTCATGTTTTTAGCTAGGACATGGAGACACCAAATTATCCCCAGATCCTTCCTCATCCCCTTTCTCCTACTCCTCCTCTTCCTCTTGCTCTGCTTCCTCCTCCTCTTCCGGAAATAAAGTCATAAGTGGAAACTTGCACATGGAATCATTTGAGTTTTATACTAGACAAGTAGTTTAAATAAATAATGATTACATAGATAAAGCAAACATATATATGGACTGAATTTGACAGTTATCTCCTAGGTAAAGCCATCATCTGACCAGGAGAGTTGGTCTGATCAATAGGATTTTATCTATCTGAATTTAAGGAAATTGTCTACCTCAGGCTTTCTACTCTCTTGGAAAAGCACTCAATTGAAGAACTTGGGAAAATCAATGCTCAAGATTCTAACAGAGTTTTCAGAGTCGTCTACCCTGGCATTGGCGCAGGGTATCTGGTAGGTGCTACATGACATTGGCCAGTCTTTCAAAGGGGACTGGAAATGAAATCAGGGTTGGCCTTAGGTGGTACACCACCTTTGGGCCTCTTTACTCAGCCTTGTTGCCTCTTCCTTAGATGCCAGGCAGGTGGCACAGGTCTCAGGTGGCAAATGGGTATGGTTTAAGATTGCTGTGCAGAATTGTGGGATCAGAGTAAAGACAACTCGTGAACAAAACAAGAGGCGGTGAAAAACAGTGATAAAATTTAACCCAACATGTACACATAGAGCAGCATGGCAGCTGGGATACTGGAGACAGCCTGAAAATTTGGAGGAGGGAAAATGGATTCACAAAGGATTTTTATTTAGTTTTTCTAGAGCTTTTATTAAAATGGACCCAAGTCACAAAACAAGTTCTCATGGGACGAGCCGAGATCCTTGAGCCCATACTGAACTTGGTATGTCAGAGAAAGTGAAGAATTTTCTGGGTCTGCCTTACAAATCTGCACTACCCCACGATCCCCAGTCCTTCTGTAGTTCTCTGCTGTCAGAGGTGAGTCACAAAATCCACCGACTTCTTTTCGTGTTTCCTGTAGTGATACCAGACAGTTCTTTTATTTTACTGAAAGCTTTCGTTTTCTTCCATTATCAACCCCATTTCTTCCTCTGTCAATTTCAAAGAAAAGAGTTCACTTTTTTTTTTTCTTCACTGAAAAATTCCCCACCCTCATCATTTTGGCAGAAACAGAAGCTGGGATTTCTGAAGGTGGAAAAATAAGTGGTTACATCCTCAAGTTATATTTTTTTAGCATTTTATGTAACACATCCTGGCAATATTTACCCATTTGTATTATCTAAAAGGTTGTTATTTTCTGGGCCTGCTGTTTCCTGGCCAGCACACATTCCAAAAACCTTACCAGATCTGAGAACACCAGAAAAGTAATAGATAAAGTTGGATGTAGAAGGCCGCCCTCTGCATGTGGGGGTAATTGTTTACAGTACAACAAGGCCCATGTCAGGGTTTGCAAGAATCCTTTCCTGTACAATATATGCTACTTCCTTACAGTATAGCACATGCTTACTGGAAAAAATACTTTAGAAAATACAAAGGAAATTAAGAGGCTACCATCTATATTAACTTTCTGACAATGACAACCTTAACAGCTTGATGTAGTCTCCTATCAACCTATTTAGAGTCATACTATAAGTAAGTGTTAATATCCAGATTTGTTTCACTCTAATGGAATCCCCACAGAATTAAAAACTTGAAATATCTGCATGATGTATCAACATACTGATGTTCAATACCATTTTAATCCAGTATCCTATGGTCAGGAACTCACGGTATTTTCAACTTTTCACTCCAATAGGAGTACTTTAATATGTACTGCTTACCACTGATTGTATTTCATATTTTTATCTTAGGCTATTCCTATGCATTCCTATGCTAAAGGAAATAGACTTTTTAAGGCTCTCGATATTTTCACATGTTACATTTTAGGAGACTGAAACAAAATTGTTTATGCAGCCTTTGGAGACCAAGTTAATGTAACTTAGTTGGGGTTTCCTTTTGTCCTTGGGGAACATTGTACAGAACAGACGAGGTAATGGGAAATAACTGAGATGCAGATTTTTTAATCAGGTCAGTGTAAGAAATAAGAAAATAGATTGTCCATGTTTCATTTTAATTTGAGCAATTTCAATAAAGACTTGCTGACAGGTCAGTATGCTTACCTGCAGGTGGCTAGGTCAAATAGCAGCCATGAATGATTCACAGTTCCTGAACCAAAGTGAGGCATGAGGGCAGAGATACCTGCTAGCCAAAGAAGTTTTCATAATCACAAAAACCAAGACATCATCAAGAATTATAAAGAAAGAATGCAAAATCATGTTGATTTTTCCAGGAAATCAAAGGGAATGACAGACATAATTTAAAACAGATTATGGCTCCCTCACCCCAGCCAGTGAGGAAAATGGGAAGGAAACTGACCACCTAGGGATAAAATGCCGATCTTTCTAGGCTACACATATGACCTGTCTTTGCACAGACACGTGCTCTTGAAAGATTAGGAAGAAACATCTTGATTCCATTGTGCTTTCCAACTGAGTTCATTCTTTGGGAGTTTTATGATGGTCTTCCCCTACACTGGGGATAGTGTATCTGAGGTGGCAGACAGTTGGCAGAGGTAATGCATAGACTCGGGGAATGAAGCAGATACCAAGTCCCTTAGTCAGAAGGTGATTTGGCTTATCGTAAGGGAAATGAGATGACTGCTGGGCAGGAGCTTCCCAGCATTCCAAGCAAGGAAGTGAAACTGAACTTCAAGAGCTCCTCCTTACAGCACACAACTATTTGTACTTGCTGAAATCCTGACGTTTATAGAAATCCACCAAGGAGACCAATCAGACTCTTGATACCTGCTATTTTCCATTCAAATATAGTGTCAAGTTATTCTCCTCCTTATTGAAACTGAGAAGGCTTTGGGGGATTTTTGGTCATGACCCTGCCCTTCAGATGACTTAGAGAAAGAGGTGATAAGGACTGTGATAGACTGCAGGAAGCTGGAAGAAACAGATGATCCACTCCCACTGGGAAAAGTCCCCCTGAAAACTCTAATTTTCTATTAAAGAGTTACAGATTTATTAGTTACTAGTGTCGATATTATTATCAACAATAAAATAACAATTACAAATACTAAAAGATATTTAAGTGTTGTATTGTAAGCTTTATATATATTATCACATCTTATCATCACAATGATCAAGTAGGTGATATACTATTGTAATTATTTTTCAGAGGAGACCAGGGTTTAGCAGGAACAAGTAACTTCTCTGTGTTCTTAAAGCTGGTAGATGGGATTTGAACCCATTTCTCTCCGATTCTCAGACATGGTCTTCAAGTCATTTTATAGTGACACCATAGCATTGCCAAGGCGCCTCAGGTTAGGGTGAGTTCTGTCAGAGCCCTGATTAATCTGGTGAAATGCTGATGTCAGCCCTGTGGAAGTTAAGTTAACTAGGCCCTGGGAAAGGAGGCTCCAAATTTCTTTTTAACACATGCTGGCCAAAACACTGAGATCTTGTCTCATTATGGCCTTCAGAGCAGTGAAAAGTTGGTCAGAATAGCTTCCTTCCATATACCACTGAGTTCTGGTCAGAACAGACAGAATGAGAAGCTTCCCTCATGGGGATCCTGGAGAGATGTCCCCATGCTGTTTGCTATAAATGAGTAGTCTCGTTGGTTCCCCTTAGAGCTGAAAGAACCAAGCAAATACTGTGGAGGGAAGAGTTTAGAACATGCTCTCAGAAGCTGAGATAGCCTTCTCTTCCTTACTTATAAAAGATCTTCCCATGGACTAACATCCCTTCTTTATTACACTGAATATTGCTGTGTGACTAAGGGTCTAAAAATTCATTTGCCAAAAACTCATTAGTATTTACCATGTTTATGTACTCACTGCTACAAACAAATACTTAGATCATCAAGATTTAGCCGCATACTCTTCACCACTCCAGAAAGTGGGCAAATTTTTCTCTCCCTTTCATAAGCGGAAATGCTGAGGCACAGTCTTTAGGCCACTTGCTCAAGGCCACACAGCTGATAAGCAAGAATATGACATGGATTCAAAAAGCGAGTCCATGGTGTTGTCCACCTCATAGCAATAAAGATGCACAGTCTCTGTTTAAACCCTGGCTATGCACATCTGTGATATGATGTGAACTCATCCTTTAACAGCGCTGCGAACTCATCCCATTTGTGAACTGTAGGAGCTGCTGGTACTTGCTCGTGGCCTTAACAAGTTACAAAGGTGTATGGGGCTCCAGACAGAAGCCTGGGTTTGCAAAGGAGCCTCACACTCCCGCGTTCTCTGTGCCACCTTCGCTTTCAGCCAATAGCCCCTCCTTGTAGTTCATTTCAGCTCTTTGCCTCCTTCAGAATATAAAATTGCACCTACAGTCAAGCAAAATAAAGGATGCAGAGTAATGGAAGGCGGAAGAACAGAGCTTCAGAGCAGCAGGTTCTTGCTCCCTTTTCTCCTTGATACTCATGTGTTTCAAGATGTGCTGGCTTCCCAGGCCCAGTCCACCCCCAGATTCCGTTTTAGTGGAATACTATGATGTAACAAGCTGCAAAGTGACACCAGCTCCTCTAGAATAGGATCCATTTTTGGAGCTTTCCCTGCAAATGTAACCCTGCTCCTCCTCCTCCCTGGCCTCCCAGGCAGACCCTCAGGAGCAAAATTCGAGAGAGCATGTTGCTTTCCTTCACCCTACCTGCTCTGTCTTCTAATCTTCCGCATCAGCAAGACGTAGAGTCAGATCACTCAAAGTCTCATTTGTTAATTGAGAAACAGAACCTCTTTAAGACAGCACTGGGCCATTGTTGAGGAGCAAAACTGCAATGAAAGAATTTAATTTGAAGAACGAGTTAATTCAATTGAATTCTGAAAATCATTTTGCTGTGCTCTCTGGAGAGTCTATTTAGAATCAATGAATGTGCCTGTGCCACTGACTCCTGCCTCCACTCCATGCTGGTCCCTAGCCAGGGAGAAATCATTAAAGGGACAGGGTTTCATTTCAGAGTGATGTGAATTCTGCTAAATACACAAAATAGGATACTTCTTAGCCATATGATAAGATCTCTGTCTGTCTCTGTGTTTGTTTCTCTCTTCTGTCTTCTCCCTTTCTTTGTTCTCTCCCGGGTCTCTTTTGCTTCCTTTGTCAGGGCTCACTTTGTGACTCCTCCTCTCTTCTCTTTGTTTCTCACCAACACTTTCCTTCCTTCAAAAATGCCAATGAACCCTTCCCTAGAGAATCTAATTTACACACAAGGGTCTGCCCAGGTACATCAAAACAGGGTCTATTATAGAAATGCCCTCGAGAATATCTGGTGCCAACTGCTTTAGCAAAACCTAGGAGACTTTCAAGTCAGATTTACTAATGCCAAGTAGATCCTAAGAGGAAGAAGAATCAGAAAGAGAGTTGGGTACCACCTTGAACCATCATATTCTGGAGGCTAAGACTTCTCAAACTTTAATGAAGTTTAGAATCACCTGAAGGATCTTGTTAAAATGCAGTGTCTGTCTTATGTCTTGCTTGGGGCACAAGAGTCTGCATTTCTAACAGTTATTCAGGTGATGCCAGTGCTGCTGCCAGCCTAGAGGTTCTATTTTGAGTATAATGAAGATGTTCATGCTGCTGCCTCAAGTATAGCTCATGTTTCACTGCAAATAACTTTTGGTGGCATGTGCCTGAAGATTTTTAAACAACAATTATTCTTCTTACCTTCTTCCTCTTTCTTCTCCTATACTCATCTCCTTCTTCCTCCTTTTTCTTCTTCCTTAGTGTAGAGGACTGAACCCAGGGCCTCACTCATGCTGGACAAGTATTCCATCAATGTGCTGCTTACCAGCTCCTAAGCTTCTAACACACCTGAGTAATTCTTATTGTAAGCACTTGTGGCTTTACGGATAAAAGTGCTTGAGATGAGTTTGAAAGTGTAGTTAATTTCTAAAAGGAGTTGACTTACATAAATTTATTAAAGAATTAAAAAGTTTCGTGTAGGTGTAAAACTTTCTTGAGTATGATGGGCAGATGAAGTCAGAGGGACCACAATGAAGGACCCCGGGCCAAGACTCAATTCTGTCAGTTTTATTCTCTTTGAACACTACCTTTCCCCTTTTGAAATGAGATTACTGTCATTCACCTTGCAAAGTTACTAAGAAGGCAAGGAAGGTAGTTTTGTGTAGTAGGAATGTTCCTGGATAGGTAGGAGCTGAGATGATGGTGATATGGTAGCAATTTTGCTGATGAAGAGCACTGGTGGACCTGGAGAGAAAAGTGCACAGATTTTAAAGGATGCTGGGTAAATACAGAAGGCCTGAGGTGGTGGGGTGGCATGATCTGAGTTATTCTTCTTTCTCTTCATCTCTTTACCAGACTTGATTCTGTCTGTAAGCCTAGCTGAGCCATGGTGTTAATAGGGGATCTTGGAAAGGGAGGAATCTACCCACCTAATATCTCTTTTGTGCCCTATAGAGTCAAGTTGTAGTAAGGAAATTAATCTTTTTCAGTTAAAAAAAAAAAAAACTTAAAAGCTCATAACACGTGTGTACCTGTGAGCCCACTAGGAAACGGAATAGGATCTAATTGCCCTCCTGAAATGCTTCATTTTTCTCAGTACTGAATCTGACACATAGCTTCCTAATTCCAAAGGTAAAGAATGCCAGCAGCCAGTCAAGAAGAATGCCCAAAGCCTGTCCAGTCGTAGTGACCTCTAACCAAGCTCTGGATCTTAGCTTGCTGTCCCCTTCTGCTTCTGTCCATGATAGGGCTACAGGATACCCCTCCAAGATGGCCCACCCATATGGCTGTTGGCTATAGGTATCCACTCCTCTCCACTTGAGCCTCTCTTGAGAGCTTCTCTACATGGTACCTAATTTCTTCCAGTACAAAGAAATCTAAGAGTCAAAGAGTGATAAGAAGCTACAGGGATTATTATAACCTCAGCTGCTAAGTTTTATATACTCTTCAGCCTGCTCATTACAAGTGAGGAATACCAAATAATTTATGACTGTATCAAAACTACTATATATATGAAACTAATATAAACTAAAATTAATGCACATTTATGTGTATGTCTACATGTATATAAAAAGTAAGTTTATCAATTCTCAGAACATAGTAAGTAGATAGTTATAATATTCTTACCAGAATTCTTGTTAGATTTCACTTAAATTTTATAAACATGGCTCCATGGTATTTAGAAATGAATATGTTACAGACTTCACAGTTGGGGTGACTTGGGTTTGAATGTCTGATTTATTTGTGCAAATTTGAACAGATCATTTATCTACCACAAAATTCAGTTTCATTGTGCGTAAAAATGAGTATGAAAATACTTACATCCTAGAGTTTTAAGAGGATTAAATGCCCTAATATATTTGTATGAGTAAACTCACTATCTGGTGCACGGTGCTAATTTTATTAGTGGCATTTTTGTCAATATTATTATTTGTGAATGGATAGGGCTTTGACTTTGTTGAGGATTCAGACACGCAGAGATGAGCTACACAGCCACCACATGGTGTGGAAGGGGAAAGTGCTTTCTATTTTAGCGAAAGTGTGGAATATCTGCCTGTATTATATTTGCAGAACTGGAGTCCAGAAATCAGAGTCTCATACTAGCTGTTATGGTGACTGTAGACATGATTAATTGGTTGTCTTTTCCAAGAATTAACACTTGTTTCCACAGATATCTGATTGCAATTACTAATAAGATTTTGTTTCAAAGTCTGTTAACATTTCACCTCTAATGTAATACACTTCTGGGTCTTTATTGACTGTGCACTTTATTTTCCCCCATTCTTTCTCTTTACAGGAATCAATAAGCTGTTTAGATGTTTTCAATAGAGAAGAGATGAAAAACATAAGGTTTACTACTTAATGTAAGTGATTTAAATTTTTTAACCTTTAAAAATGATGATCTGTGTCATTTACTGAGTGAGTTTAGATTTTCAGGAAAATTTGGATGGGTTTATTGCTGTGATGAGGTAAGGATGATTAACGGTCTTATCGATGATTACAAGTGGATTTTACTGAAATGGACTTGTATTTAGAAGTTCACTGTCTCTGAGTGTATTTTTGGTGTCATATTTCATAGGTGAAGGACTTTTTTTTTCTGGTCTTTCCTCATGCTGCATCTAATGTTCATGTATCTTCTACTCTTTCATGGCATTCAAACTATGCTTGGAATGCTAAGATCCTCTCAAATATGCTTATTTTGAAGCACTGTGTATGTTACAGGACAGAGGTAAAAAGAATTTAATGTTCTGGGTCTGTTTCAACAACGCAAATATTAGAGTGTATAAACTTTTCTTTCATATTCATCAAAGGTAGACTTTGTTCTAGCCCTATGCTCTTGTAGGAGAGGCTCGTGCTGGTGCTTGTGGTGACAGTGTGGATGAAAGGCACCATATAAATTTCAGGTGGTATTGTCAGTTGATGTGGAAAGACAGGACAAGAAATTGGTGCTCAGTGCAGTAGTCTCTGAACCTTCTTCATCTTTTGTAATCATAGCACTGAGGGCTTTCAGTTTGTGTTATTCAAGCTGGACTATGTAGTAAGAAAAATTAGAGACGATGTTCTTTTCTTATAGTTCCCTTAATTATGGATCTCAGGAAATTTCCTGGACTGAAAATATCCTATGACAATAAATAACTATTAAATTCCCAAGAGAATTCCTGGCATAACCATGTTCATAATAGGAGCAATGTTGTGAAGAGGAGGTAGAAAGGATGGTTAACCAAATAACTTACTTCTATGAATTTGTGTTGTCATCCACTGATTCAATAGACATGAAATAGTATTTTTCATGTGCTATTCAGGTGCCGAAACCTTTATAGTGAGAAGTCTAAGATTCTAAGTGAGTCATGACTCTAGTCTTGGGACCTCCAGGTCAACAAAACAGAAATCCCAAACCTGTATTTAAAATACTAAATAGGAAAGGAAATAGAAATAGGTGTTTTTATCCTACACATATTATAGCATTAATTGAGTTTAAAGTTTGAAGGCAAGCTTTATAAATTGTCATTGTTTTTCTCTACTTTGAAACATTTAGAGCATAAAAATTATAAGGATCAGTTTAGTGAACATATAGGTATTTATCAAACAGTCTAAGAACCAAATCATTACAAATTCAATTGAGTTCTTTCTCTTTCTGATTTCATCATCTTGATTTATAGAATTCCTGTCTGGATTTTTATGCTGTCATTTCTATAGGTATGTTTGTTTAATTCTAAGTCAATAAGGTCATTACGAAAGAAAAGTCATTGTGTAGACCCATATACTTCTTCAAGCCAGTGTTTCTTAAAGAAATCTAGTAAATATGAAAAGATTTGAAGGTTTGCTCTAAAAATTTGTACTCTATTATAAATAATGCCATAAATTTTGTATTTAAACATTCATATTTTCTATCCTAAAGATACTTTTGGGCTTTAAGTTGCAAGAGACGAAGAGGCTGAAATAAAGGCTAGAAAGTATTTACTCTCTTTCTTGTCTTGTGTGTTGGCTTAATTTTTCTTGCTCACCTATATGCTTTCTCCAGAACAAAAGTATTCATAGAGCTACCTGATGTAGGTGTATGTATATACATCTATTCACTTAAATACATACTGTATTTTATGTTACGTTTTATATGTTCATCTGACTCTCACTTGAAATTGTTAAATTTGAATTTAGAATGAACTATAAAGTATATTTTTAGTATACATGCAATGAAAAATTTGGATATACTTCCACTAAAATATTCATGTTTACCAGCAATTTAAATTTAAGTGTGAGTCCTATGTTATCTCTGGCAGCCCTAAACAGGTTATACAAATACATATTTCAAGCCCAGTGTCACGAAAACATTGGGTTTCTCTTCGTTTTAGTCCCTGGGAAGGAGAGAACTCTATTCCAGCTTCTGTTGGAATAGACCATAATAGCTAATTATTAGTCATAATAATATAAATATCCGCTCCTATCTCTAAATACAAGCATGGATGTTGTAAACACTCAGTGATGATTACCAAGACTTACTGGAAAGTAGTGCTGCACTGTGTTAAGGATCTTAAAATTGTTGACATCTGCCACACTTATCTATTAATTTGACAAATGTTTATCTAGAATATATGATAAATACACTAGACAATCTCCTGGATACTATGGGGATCTCTCTCACAAAGCTATTATAAAAGTGTACTTAGACACAAAGAATAAAGTATATTGCTTTTTTAAAAAATGGAGTGGTGAACAGTAACAATTTAGCCTCTCCAAAATTTGGAATCTAGAGATTGAAAATAACAAATTGGAGAAGAGAAAGAGTGAGAGCGAGAATGAGATTGAGAGTGAAGACAAAGCTTGGACTTTCGTCCCAATGTGATTTTATCAAAGAATGTGGGTGCTGGGGCCATCAAGGGCTCCAAGGACAAATATCAATGGGCTTGTCTATCAGTTGTTGTGATTTGCAGAGATAGTGGGTTGTTTTACTCCAACAGGAGCCTTTTCATACAACAAGCAACATCTGAAGAGGAATTCTGGGTGTCTGATATATCCATGGAGAGAGAGCACTGAGAGTATAATTCCAAAAAAGGGTTTCATGTTTGAGTTGGGGACCCAGAATAGCTACAAGAAAGCTTGACTTCAGGGTTTTCCATATATTACCTTTCCACAGTGACTGGATCAGAGGTAGCTACAGGAGATAGTTGCAGCTAGGAAGAAAGCTGGAAACAGTTTCTTTGAAGGGTTTCATCTCAGGCTGGAAAGGACACAAGTCTCAGCCCTTGTGGCCAGAGGTTAAGTCTGGCCTGAGTTGATCAAGATTCAAAAGTATTGGCATTGAGAATTGCAACCCCTGCTCTATTGCAACTGAATGTTTGATAAATTGCAGTGCATCCTCCCCTTCAAATTAAGAGATGGCTGGTGGGCAAAGGCAAAAATATATAGTTAGCCATGCCCAAAGTGCATCAATGCAAGACAGACACCCTAAAGAAATCTCCAGGCTAGCAAAAAGTCTTTGTGCTATAAGTGGTCACAAGACAAAGCAAGGGACAAACATAAGTAACAAGGAAACACAAAGTAAAAATGCCTCCCCAATCTCACAATCCCTCAAAGCCACTCCAGCAAGCATAAATGAGGAGAAGAAAAAGATGCACACTCAAATTATTCAAATAACAAAACAACTTTGAAAACAGTAAACATGTACTGGGAGAATCACAATGGATATAACTGAACAAATGATGGAAGCAATAAAGAAAACGATAACGGCATTTTCAGAAAATACTAATAAAATGAAGATTTAACTAAACAAAATGCAAAGAATTACAGTCCATGTAAAGGTTTGTAAAAATTACATTGATAATAAAGAGAGAGGGAGAGAGAGAGAGAGACACAGGGAGAGAGAAACAGAGAGAGAGAGAGAGAGAGAGAGAGAGAGAAAGAGAGAGACTGGGTGTGGTGGTGTGCACCTGTAATCCTAGCTCTTGGGAGGCTGTAAACAGGTGGATCACTGTGAATCTGATCTAGTAGCAGGACCCTGAACACTCTGTAGACCTTTCCCTAAAATACAGTAAATAAATAAACACATAACAATTCAGCAATAAACAACAAAAAAAGAAGAAAGTAGGAAAGTAGGGGGAGCAAAAGTGACCAACATGAGAACAGAAGTGCAGAGGAATGGTTTCAAAGAGCAAGTACATAACAATATCTTAAAAACAGCAAAATGGTGCTGGAAAAACTGGCTTTCCACATACCAAGACTAAAATTAGGCCTATGTCTAACATCATGTGCTAAAGTAAAATGAATCAAAGATTTAAAGTATTAAAACTGAAATACTAAATCTACTGGAGGAGAAAGTAGGTAGAAATCTTTAAGACATAAAAGTAGGCAGAGTTCACAGACAAAAACCAAACTGTACAGGAAATGCTTCAAAGAATCAACAACTGGGATCTCATCTTTCAAAACCTTTTTTTTTCACATCAGAGGAAACATCAACAGAGCAAAAAAGGAACCTACGAATTGGGAAAAGAGTGTGGCTGACTGTCCCTCAGACAATGGATTTCTATCTAAAACATAAAGAACTGAAAATATTGGGCCCCCAAAATTCAATGACACAATCCAAATATGGGCACCTAAGATGAAGACAGATTTCTCGGATGAAGAAATACAAATGGCAAATAAACATATGAAAAATGTTCAACCTTGCTGGTCATTTAACAAGTGCAAATTAAAATAGCACTGAGATTTAATCTCACCTAGAAAGAATGGCTATTATGAAGATGTCAAACCATAGCAGATGCTGTAGGGGCTGGGAGGAAAAAAGAAACCCTTCTTCACTGGTGGTAGGATGGCAAACTGGCACAATCACTATGGAAATGAGTGTGGAGACTCTTCAAAAAGCTAGAATCAGAAGTCTCATCTAACCCAGTCATTCTCCTTTTTTGTATTTTCCCAGATGAACTGAAAACATCATAACACAGTGATATATGTACATCGATGTTCATAACAGTGCAATTTGTCATAGCTTGACCTTGGAAGCAACCCAAACACCCATATTGAGGAATGGTTAAAAGATGTGATATTTTTACACAATGGGGTATTACTTAGGTATAAAAAAAGGATAAACTTGAGGCTTCTATAGGTAAATAGATAGAACTGGAGACCCTATTCATAAGTGAAATAAATCAGACACAGATGTGCAAACACTGTATTATCTTGCCAGTGTCAGAACCTGAAAGAGTAAAGAAAATCTGAAAGATACAATCGATACTATTTAGTGAATAAGTCCATTCCAAAGGAAGGAAAAGTTGAGATGAAGATAAGGACAAAAGAAAGAAAGGAATGGAAAAGGATGTGTTTATGTATATATACAGGATAGGTTGAATAATTATTCCACTGATTTCTGCTGGCCTATTGAAGGAGAAGTTAATGTTTAAATTTTTCTCTCTCCTTTTTAATCTTTTTTTATAATTTTGGCCAATGTTGCGTGCTTATATGTGGTAATCTAAGCAATTAATTTGAAGACAATAGTATACAATATAACAAGTATTTTGGAATTCCTATTATTTTATTTAGTGAAATCCTGTATTATGTCTGATATTTCTTTTGCTATTCTTATTATCTTTAAAAAGTGAAAATGTACTAATAAAAATAAAAAAGAAACAAAGAGAATATTAAAAATAGATCTAACAACTGCAAATGACAGATCAGTCTAAATTTAATTGGAATAAGTAACAATTCAGAATACAGAGAAAGGGCATAAAATCTTTGTTTACAGAATCAGTTGCAGAAAGTATCCCAAATAAAAAAAGAAATGCACAGTAAGTGAGGCATTTAGAATCCTCATGATTCCTTTAGTCATGATTAAAAGGGAACCTCTCCACCCACAGGAAAATTGAAGTACAACATAGGAACAAAATCTTAAAAGCTGGTAGGTAAATCAATAAATCGCTTTTAAATCACTTTTTAAAAAATATTTATTTATTTATTTATGTATTTATTTATTTCTTTTTTTTTTTTTTTTTTTTGTCTTTTTGAGACAGGGTCTCGTTATGCAGTTGAGGCTGGCCTTGAGCTCACTTTTGTAGCTCAGGCTGGTCTCGAACTCGCACCGATCCTCCTGCCTCAGCCTCCCTAGTGCTGGGATTACAGGCGTGCGCCACCACGCCCGGCTTTATTTATTTCTTTATTATGGCTGCAGCCTGCTCTGGGGGTGGGGCTGGTGCAGCATGTGGTACCAAGGATCGAACCGTGGTCCTTGCAGTTGCCTAAGCAAGCACTTTAGACCACTGAGCCATCTTGCTGGCCCCTTAAATCAATAGAATCACAGAGCACTCTGCACCACTAATCTTTGAGATCACAAGGGCTTGGAGTGAAGTGTTTCAAGCAGTAAAGGATAACAGCTTCAGTGCGGATTTAATATCTTGGAAAACATTCCTTCAAAATCGGTGGAAAATGTATTTTCATGACAAAGAGCATCTCAAGAAACTCGTGACCAAAACGGCATTACAAAGAAAATCTCAAAGATATATAGAAGGTGACAAAGGAGGCAAAATACCAATAAGTCAAATGGAATGAATACATTTGCAACATGAGCAATCAAGCAGAAGGGAAAAAATAAAGAAATCAGCAACAAAAAAATAATGCAATAACAGGAATGCCAATTCCTTTTAGTAATTATTCTCAATGTGACAGTCTCAATTCCCCAGTCAAAAGACCAAGAATGTCAGAGACATTCTGACAATGATATATAGTAAATAAAAAATACATTTAATTCAAATGGAAATTTGTGAATTAAAAATCAAAGGATGGAAAACAATATTCCATGTAATGGTAACCCAGAAAAAAGTCATAACAGGTTTCTTAACATCAGAGTGGATTTTTAGCTGAAACTCTTCAGAAAAGATGAAGAAGGTCACTACATTTTTTTTTTTTTTTTTGGTATATTTAAGGGAAGGTTTTACAGGGTGTTCAGGGTCTCACCACTAGAGCAGACTCACAGCAATGTGCCTGTTTACATCCTCCTAAGAGCTGGGATTACAGGCACGCGCCACCACATCCAGTCTCAACTGCCATCTCAGCATGCCCCCCTCCCAGGGCTGACTGGCATGGTAGGCCTGGGGATAAATATTGATTAAGGGAGCAATTCAACATGAGATAGCAATTATAAATATGTATACACAAAACATCAGCGCATTCAACTTAATAAAACAAACATTACTAGACATAAAAATCAGATAAACACCAACACACTTATCATGAGGGTCCCTAATACCCCACTTTTAGGAGTATACAAATAAACTAAACAAAAGAAAACAATCAACAAAGAAAATCAGAGTCAAGTCAGACCATCAAAATGGGATTTAATAGATATCTATAGAGTGTTCCACCCAACAAAAGAATACATATTTTTTCAGCAGTGAAGGGATTTTCTCTAAAACACACTAGGCACTAGTCCATAATGCATGCTTAAATAAATGCAAAAGAATTTAAATTATCCTTTGTATACTAACAAAGCATAGTGCTGTAGAAATAAAAATCAATAGTAAAAGAAATCATGCAAATTAAATCATTAAGCTATTCAAAAATATGGAAATTAAACAATACCCATTGAATAATCAATGAATCACAGAAGAAATTCAGGAAGAAATTGGACAATTCCTAGAATCAAACAATAATACCAGTACAGTACTCAGAAACATATGGAACACAGTGAAAGCAGTCCTAAAAGAGAAGTTTATAGCTGTGAATATCCACATCAGAGGAACAGAGTGAGCTCAAATAAATAACTTAGTGATGGCTGGGGAGATATTTTAGTGGTCTAAGTGACTGCCTGGCAGGTGCAAGGGCTCAGGTTGCACTGAATGCCTAGCCAGCCCTGGAACCCAGGGAGCACCATGCTGGTCCCTAAACTGGGCGTGGTGATGAATGTCTGTAATTCCAGCACTGAGAAGGCTGAGACAGGAAGATCTCTATGAGTCTGAGCTGCATAGTGAAACCCTGTATGCAATAAATACATCAAAAAAATTTTAAGAAACCTAATATCCTAATGATGCACCTTAAAGTACTGGAAAAATAACGCAATCACAGTGCAAACGAGGAAGTACGAGGAAGAAAACTATAAATCTTGTACAAGGAAGCAGAAAAGAATGAAGTTGAGAATAAAAAAATAAATAAAAATAATCAACTAATCAAAGAGATGCTTCTTTGGAAGAATAAATGGAACTGACTACCAGTTAGCCAATCTCACCATCAAGGGAGTGAAGAGAAAACTTACAGAACGCTAATGTCTACAATATATAAAGAATTCAAAAATATTAGAACCTGTAAACAAAAAGTGCCAAAGAATTGGCAACTAACATGAATAGACACTTCTCAGAAGAAGTACAAGTGGTCAACAAGTACAAGAAAAAATGTTATGTCAGTGCTAGTTCAAGAAATGTAAATCACTCTACAAAGAACAGTGCTATACAAAATGACAAAGAAAACGAGCAAGATGCAATTTCAGGCCCCAAGGCCACCTAGAATAAGCGCAGGAGACACTAGCATTGAAGAAATGGGGAATCACACAGCTGAAACCTCAGATTTAATTCACATCTGAAGTAAAGAAAGAAATGCAGAGGAACTCAGATCAAAAATAACCTCTGAAGTAAAAAAAAAAAAATCTCTGAATTAATAGGGTCTGAAGTAAAAAAAAAAAAAAAACAACTGCAGAAAGTATAGAAGAAATCAGATCAGAAATAACCTCAAGTAAAAAAAGACATCTCTGAATTAATAGCATCTGAAGTAAAGGGAAAACTGCAGAAAGGTAGAGGGGAAATCACATGAGAAATAATCTCTTAAGTAAAAAACAAAGAATGACTATAGTGAAAGAATTAATAGATGGTTCTGAGGAAGACATTGATAAAAAGAGAATAGAAAAGTGATGGAATGGTTGAGTGAGTAATATAAGAAAGGAATAGATCACATGAAGCAATTTCAAAGAGATATACAGGAAAATAAAATCTCAATCACAAGATGGCAACACCATATGAAGGAAAGTGAAGATAGAGCTTGAAGACACAGTCACAGGCAATGAAAAGGTTAAAAAAAATCTCTTAAAAACAATCAGGATGTAGGAAAAAATAATTCAACATCTGCAAGATGATGCAAAGATCAACAACATGAGTCTAATAGGCATCAATGAGAAAAGAGTCAATGCAAATGATATAAAAAGAATATGGGCAGAAGTAATAGCAGAAAACTTTCCAAATATGAGAAAACAATCCAGCATTCAGGTAACTGAAGAATACAGAACTCCAAATAACATCAACCCAACTGAAAACACACCTGACATATAATAGTCAAGATCCCAGAAATTCAGCAGAAGAATTACATACTAAAAGCTGCTAGAGAAAAGAAATAGATTACATCTAGAGGAAAACTCATCAGAATAATGGTAGAATACTCTTCACAAACCATGAAAATAAGATAATGGAGCAGAGTGCTTCAAGTTCTCCATGAAAGCAAATTCCAGCCCAGACCGCTGTACTCCACAAAACTCTCAAGTATAAGGGAGAAGTGAAATACTTCCACAACAAAGAACAATGAGACAAATTCACAATGACAAAGCAAAGCCTGTAAAACTATTA
This sequence comes from Myocastor coypus, assembly GCA_004027025.1. NCBI lineage: Eukaryota > Metazoa > Chordata > Mammalia > Rodentia > Myocastoridae > Myocastor > Myocastor coypus. Next base: position 656 of record PVJA010040421.1, on the reverse strand, counting down.
GAAAATATTTTATTTTTATTTATTTTTATTTTTTTTAAGTTGCAATTTTTTATTGTTTAAATTTAACAATGGTTCTATTACATATTTTCATCATCAGATCAGTTTAGATTAATACATATAGGTATATAAGATTGATCAAACAATTAAACATTAACCCTTCTAAATCAACATTACTTTTTTTTTCTTTTCCCCTTTCTTTTCTTTGAAAGTTGACATACTGCATATTGTCCTCACAATCGTTCTACAGAGTACAGTGTGTGGGCATGACCCACCTCCCTATTGATGTGGCTTAGAAAAAAAAAAAGGAAAGAATATACTTCTCTTTGGACTAAGACGAAGCAAATACATACACAGTCAAATGTTCTTCAATTGCTGTGGGCCACCAGTGAAGCTTGTGATGTTGGAGGCTATTGAATCTAAGCCTTCTAAAGCTCATCTCACCAATCTAGCTTTGTGTTTCATGAATTGTAATTAAGCATTTTTTTTCCTTGCTGGGTGATCAAGGGCAAGTTGAAGCAAGACCTGTATAAAAAGACATTCTTTTTTTTTTTTTTTTTTTTTTTTTTTTTTTTTTTTTTTTTTTTTTTTTTTTTTTTTTTGTTTTTATTTTGTTTTTTTTTTTTTTTTTTTTTTTTTTTTTTTTTTTTTTTTTTTTT